>JBAMBJ010003519.1:0-62223 GCA_037043495.1 Drosophila recens
GTGTGTGTATTGCAGATTTCTTGTATATTCAGCATGTCTGCTGATTTTGAGTTTGTGTGTGTGTGAAAGTTTATGTGTGTGAGTGTGTTACTGTACCAGCTCTTGTTATTTTTATTGTAGCTCTGATTCGCGCTTTATTGCATTATAATTGAATCTTGAAGCGCACAACTAACAAAAAAAAAAAAAGCTGACTGGTTGCCTTTCCCGTTCCTCATTTCCCTTTCCCTTCCCACCCATTGTCTGCCCACAGCTGCTGCACTTAATGCCAAGTGTTTAAAAAAAAAATGAAGCGAAGTAGTATTTACTTACATCCCCAGACTCACTCTGCCCGCCCGCCAACCAGACATCCATCTATCCATCTCACCTCCCCGACCGTGCAGTGTACACCATTCGCTGTTCACCATTTAACTTTCAGCTTTCACCATTCACCTCACCACTTCACTTCACCGCTCATTTTGCTCATTGCCAGCGAAATGCAATAAAAATTGTTTTCCCATAGACGGCGACGAGCAGGCTAAGCAAATGTTGTTGGAAATAAGCTATAAAAACGGGAAATTGTATTTTACAGTAAATTTTTGCTACACACAAACTAGCTTAAGTCCTCGATTCACCTTCCCTTCACCAACACTGCCCACTTCATGACCGGCCCCTCCGCCTCCGCCTCCACGTGCACGTCAACGCCTTTCATCGGGCTGTCGCAGATAATCCGTTGCTGAGTTGGCTTGTCTTGACTTGGCTTGACATTGGCTATGGCTTTGGGTCGACACTCTGTTTCGTTAGGTTCAGCCTGGCTCAATATGGTATGGTATTCCTTCGTTAACTTCCTTGCTTTCGTCTCGGATGCGTCTAACGTGGCTTATAAGCTGCCAATATTAAAATGACGACAAGTTTATGGAAAAAAGGCAACGAAAAAGGCAGCAGCAAAATGCAATTCATGGCAAGCTGATGTCTCGTGGCTTTATTTTCTTTCCTCTCCCTCTGCCACTGCCCCTCGATCCTCAAAATGGAATAAAAAAAATTTAGCAATGAGAATTATAAAGTCTTGCCCTGCCTTCAAATGATAAAAATGAAAAATGGTCAGGCACTCAGATATTAAAACATGCCCCTCGATATTAAAACAGTAAACAATCCTTACACGGACTCCGATTTGTGATTCTTTCTCCAAATTGTGTATCCTTACAGACTGAATACAAAAATACAGATTTGCCCTTTTATTTAATTTAGATGAGAATTTTACAGCTATTTATTAAATCACTTTTTAAGCTTGGTACTTTTATTGTGTCTTTAAGGTAAATATAAAGCGACATATACATATATGACAATAAAGTGACAAATTGTAAAAAGCTCGAAAGCTGTGTACGAATATTCTAAATTATTATTTTCATACTTATATTTAGCTTAAAAGTAAGCACTTTTCATACAAAGAGTTGCAAAAATCCGACTTACGTGAATGGCGTTTATAAAAAAAATAAATTAATAGGTAAAATTTATATACATAAGTATGTATACTAATCTTCGATTTTTTAAAATCTGTAGGAATGCACTTTGCTTAAAAAATCGAACCCAGCTTAAAAAGTGATTTAATAAATAGCTGTAAAATTCTCACCTAAATTAAATAAAAGGGCAAATCTGTATTTTTGTATTCAGTCTGTAAGGATACTCTTTAATTTGGAGAAAGAATTACAAATCGGAGTCCGTGTAAGGATTGTTTACTGTTTTAATATCGAGGGGCATGTTTTAATATCTGAGTGCCTGACCATTTTTCATTTTTATCATTTGAAGGCAGGGCAAGACTTTATAATTCTCATTGCTAAATTTTTTTTATTCCATTTTGAGGATCGAGGGGCAGTGGCAGAGGGAGAGGAAAGAAAATAAAGCCACGAGACATCAGCTTGCCATGAATTGCATTTTGCTGCTGCCTTTTTCGTTGCCTTTTTTCCATAAACTTGTCGTCATTTTAATATTGGCAGCTTATAAGCCACGTTAGACGCATCCGAGACGAAAGCAAGGAAGTTAACGAAGGAATACCATACCATATTGAGCCAGGCTGAACCTAACGAAACAGAGTGTCGACCCAAAGCCATAGCCAATGTCAAGCCAAGTCAAGACAAGCCAACTCAGCAACGGATTATCTGCGACAGCCCGATGAAAGGCGTTGACGTGCACGTGGAGGCGGAGGCGGAGGGGCCGGTCATGAAGTGGGCAGTGTTGGTGAAGGGAAGGTGAATCGAGGACTTAAGCTAGTTTGTGTGTAGCAAAAATTTACTGTAAAATACAATTTCCCGTTTTTATAGCTTATTTCCAACAACATTTGCTTAGCCTGCTCGTCGCCGTCTATGGGAAAACAATTTTTATTGCATTTCGCTGGCAATGAGCAAAATGAGCGGTGAGGTGAAGTGGTGAGGTGAATGGTGAAAGCTGAAAGTTAAATGGTGAACAGCGAATGGTGTACACTGCACGGTCGGGGAGGTGAGATGGATAGATGGATGTCTGGTTGGCGGGCGGGCAGAGTGAGTCTGGGGATGTAAGTAAATACTACTTCGCTTCATTTTTTTTTTTTAAACACTTGGCATTAAGTGCAGCAGCTGTGGGCAGACAATGGGTGGGAAGGGAAAGGGAAATGAGGAACGGGAAAGGCAACCAGTCAGCCAACGTTTCCTGCGTTAGTTGTGCGCTTCAAGATTCAATTATAATGCAATAAAGCGCGAATCAGAGCTACAATAAAAATAACAAGAGCTGGTACAGTAACACACTCACACACATAAACTTTCACACACACACAAACTCAAAATCAGCAGACATGCTGAATATACAAGAAATCTGCAATACACACACGAATTGGTGCAATAAGCTTCCATTTAATAGTGTGGAATTAGATATTATTAGATAAATTTATATATTGAAATAATTTTTATACACTGCACTATAGGCCAACTGGACCATTTTTCTGATATAAACTAGTTTTGTAACAGTATTCAAATTAACAAACTTTTCTTACATTCCTATTAGGAATACATTGAATTTTAATGTTGCATACTAGAAATGTTTACATTGCATTCAAATGTTAAGTTAACAGCTGTTAAACGTGCAGTTTATAAATTGTGCAAATATTTTGATTGAAGTTCAAGTGGCTCTAGTTTCTTTAAATTTAAAATTTTTAATACAAATTGTGATGAATAGTGATCAATGTGGCTTGCACATTATGTTGGTAGATCTGTGCTGTTGGTATTGTTCGTAATGTCTGTGGTAAGTGTCCATAAAGTGACGTTCAAAAAATAATTTTTCGGGAAGAGTTTTAAAAAAATGTCTAGACTTGTCTACCAAGTGACTATATACATGTTGTAGAGTAATTCCTTGTGAACTCATAACAGTTAAGTTTATCTCCCACCTTTTCCCACTTCTCCCAAAATTTAACTTTTTAGAACATAACCTATATGTAAGCAATGCCGGTCTACTTGAAGCACAACGGAAAAATATAGGAAAAACTGATGGAGTGGATGCTGTTGTACGTTAATTTAAATGGTATATCGATGTTATTGATATTTCGACACACAGACAGCAATAAAACATAGATTTTTTAGTTACAGGCTAACTACTCTCCGAAAATAAAATCCAAAAAATGCTTCTAAAAATTTGAAATAAAAAACAAAAAATTTAAAATATACTTAGAAAATATTAAAAAAACATTACTTTAATATTTATTAACAAAAAAAAAAAATTTAAATATTTTTTTGTATATATATTTTTTTAGGGGCGTTGATGGGCAGTGCCACGCCCATTTTTTCAAAACTATTTCCAAATTCAATCTAGAATGGTATCCAAAAAACTTTTCACGGAAAACTTAAAAAACCTTCGAGTTATTAATTTATATCACAAAAAGGGTCCATTTGACCTATAGTGCACTGATTCAATCATGTTGTGGTCTCAACAGCTGTGCACAGTAAACGGTTTTTTAAATTAACTGATGTATGGTCAGCAGATGTTGGAAAGCACTCAGGGAAATATAGTAAGTATACTACATGTGGATGAAGTTATTAAAAAAATATTCTTTTAACAAAAAAGATTTCATAAAATAATCTTATCATTTAATTTCCGCTTGAATGATACAAAAACCTATTAAGTACCCATGGGAAAAAAAGCATTTTTGTAAGTGTTTTTTTTTTTTTTTTTAATATTTTTCAAAAATCTCTTCGCTAGTATTTTTTTATGGTTTTTTTAAAATTGCAAAACCAATAATATCGAAGAGATTTTTTTAAAATTTGTTCTACATTTTCCAAGGTATTATTATTTTAAGAAATCTGCATCAAATCTTTTTAGTTAAAAGTATATTTTTTTGAATAACTCCATCCACATTTACTTTTTTCCTGAGGTATATTACAACATATTTCATATTCTTAATTACGATCAACCTAGATTGATGACGATGTTGGCAATTATGATGATTTAGGACAGTGTGCAAAATATTTTCATTTGTGTGGCTGACTGACTAATTGATTCTCTACAAAATATATTAAACGCATGAGACTCTAATTTGCTAGCAATAAAATGCATTTCCTTTTCGAAAAAAATTTCAACTTTTTTAAAATTATATAGCAAGTTGCCAGCGAACGCTTTTTAATGACGAAAATATTGTAAAAATACAGAAATTTTTACATAAATACAAAAGCTTTAATTTATCTTTATAGCAGAGTACCACAACTACCGAAATTTTACCATTAAAAAAGGCCAAATTTTATAGAAGCTAGATATAAAAAGATCAAAAAATATGTGTTTCGTTGTTAATTTGAAAAAATATTAAAATTTCTTAAAAATTGTTGAAATTGCAAGTATTGTAGAGTATACTATTGCCAGCATGCCGACTATTTTCGTGTCCACATTTCATAACTAATTTATCGTTTATTAGCCAACCTTGTACGAAAAATTTTGCTAATTGAAACGAACTATAAAGTAAACTCATCAATGAGCATTGAAAATATGTGTACATGTGTATATTATAATTCTTCTTGTGTAGATTTACAGAAGATACATGAACAGTTGTAAGTAAGAAACGGATTTACAAGTCGCTTACGGTTGTATTGTTGCATTTTCATGCACTAAACAATAGAGAATTAGTTTCTAGCAACAAAATATAAAAATTTCTGCCCATTATATGGCTGGTTTGTTATCTGACTTGTTTTTGTTGTTGTCGTTTTGTTTTAATTCTTTTGTTTTGAGCTTATGTCAATGCTTTGTTTACTCAGCATACCAGCCTGCAAAATTAGTAAGGTCAAATTGACAGCAGCAGGAGGAGCAGGAGAAGCCCCAAGCCGCGAACTCATTCATAGATTTTCATAATCGCGTTGTCCTTGTAACCATTTATAGTATAAATAGCTGGCAAGGAAAGAATCCATTGTGCTATCATTGTATCTTTGAGACTTTACTCTTTCTCTACGACGATTAGAGGGGTATGAGGTGAATTTAGGCCTATTCCCTATAGCTTAATTATATGATAAACCCAAGGATGGATTAGGAAGGGTATAAGAAAGTAGGTTTCTGCATGCAAAACGAGTACAGCACAATGTGCTTAATTGCACAGCCCACAATTACACAAATTTGTATGTAATAATTGTCAACACAAACTTATTGCTCATTAAAAAGTATAACTTTTTTCTATTTGCGGATAATTTTGCACAATTCTCGTATCTCAGGTGTGCAGTTTATTATTGGTGCAATTATATTTTTTATTTTTTTTTCTAAGGAATAAAATGTAAATCCAAAATCAAATGTTAGGTTGAAAAGCAACAGTTTTTAAATAACTTTAAAGTCGTCCCGAAATTATACCAGACTGTAGCGTATTTCAAACTGCATTTTTATATAGAAATGCTCTCACTTATTAGAATCTGTTGCTTTTTAAAGTAGTTGGATTTTGGGGAAAATCAAATAGTTATGATAAAAAATTAAAAAATTTTATTTTTTCAAGAAACCTTATTCTTTTTCTTGTTTGACGCGTTTTGATATTTTTCAAATGTTAAAATTGTTTTCTAAATACTATATGCCAGAGACCGTAATCATTATAAGTGTTATTAAAAAAATTTTAAAGTAATAGTTATTCTTTGAGTTTTATTTTTTTTGCTCAAAAATAATGATTATTGTTTGAGAAGTAAAGTATAACTTAAAATTAATCATTATTTTGTGAGCAAATTCATAAAACTTGAAACATTTTTAATAATGGTGAAAATGTATAAATGAGCCATAAAGATGAATATTGGTATTTTTCTCGGTGTCTCAAAGTTATTAGAAGTGAATAATTGTTTGATTACAAAAAACACAAATAATCAATCTTTGCAGTCCCTGCTATATGCTTTTTAACATTTGACATACGTTTTTTTTAATGTTTTCTTTTTGAATAGCTTTTAATTTTTATTGTGATATTATGAAAAACATTATTTTTAAAAAATTGTTCAGAATTTGAAAATAAAAGCTGTAAGATACAATTTTATAGTTGTGCAAATTCTAATTATTGAATAATTTGTGCACGTCGGATATTGAGAGTCGGATAGTCTCACCTTTGTTAGAGTATCTCTTCGCATTTGGAAAAGATCGGAAAATTGGAGACGTCAACACGGAAAAATGCTGGCACGTGCCAGAATCTCTCGTATTGAAGGCAGAATAGAAAGCGAATTAACAGCGCATCCTTCACGTATCCTTCTTTTGTATTGTACAAATTTCCTCATGCAGTCACTGATAACGTGAACAGCCCAATCTGAATCATGGTCGAGGGTGTGAGAAAGTGTGTGTGTATGTGTGTGTGCAGTGTTTGCTATAAAGCCACGAGAGCCAAAACATCTCGTTTGGCTTTATCGATTCTTGTTTATCAACGAAGCGACCAACCTTCACAACTCACTACTCATTGACGACGACGACAGGCAGACAGACTTACGGATTGACGGACTGACAGTTTGACGTGTGTTTTGTTTGAATGTTTGTACTTGTTTTGCGTGTGTAAGTGTGTGTGCCACAAAGTTGTATACTATTTTGTATATCTGTATGTGGGCGTGACTCTCTCTCTCTCTTTCTCTCTTGCTCTCACACTCCCTTTTATTTTCTCTCTCTGTTTTATTAAACGCTCTACTCATGGCTAAACAATAAAAAAAAGCGTTGCCTTCTTTCGAGCGTTTACCAGTTGTTTTTTTTTTTTTAGCATTTCCACTCAGATGTAAACCAAAACAGATGCCCACATTTGTATTTATAAATACACACATATATGTATTTAGTTATCAAAGTATTGTTTATATGTCTAGCCATTAAGTTAAGGTCTACAGTCACACATTGCGCTTTCGACACAATTTAAATAATTAACGGCTGCTCTTAAATGCAATTTACAATACATATGTGCAACAAATAATTGCAACAAATGTGGGCCATGCAAATTGCTTAATATGAATTGTACTATTGAATTGCGGTTAATTGTGACCTTAATCAGCATGAAATGGGCTATATGCAACAGTTAATTTGGTTTATATCGATACGGGGATTGATTTAAGTTTGGTTAATCTAGAAGCGCCTTAAATTTTTATTATTATTAACAAATTATTAAGTTTTAATATTAAAGTGCATCGATTTGTATGGGCCCGAAAAAATAAAAATGGGTAACCCATATTCGTAGTCTACGGTCAAATCTAAGATGTTTTCACCAAGAAACCATTGTTCTAAAATGAATTCCTGGTTCGCGCGTTTTGAGTTGAAAAAATCATTTTTTTTTTAAATTTATATCTTGGGTGCTTATGGTCCGATCCTGACAAGCTTGGTATCAATACTCTGGTTAGGACAAGGACTTTTTAAATTTCACAAAAGCAAAGGACCAAATGTCCTTAAAACATAATTTTCGTCCATGAAAGCACCATTTTCTTATTTGATTCTACCCAAAAATATTAAGAATAAAAGCTTATTTTTTTGGACCAAAGGAAAATTTTTATTACTTACTTTTTAAATGCATGTTTTTATTCAACAACCCAGTTGATATAAAACATGCCTTAAAAAATATGTTGTACATTTTCTTTTGATAAAAATTACAGGTTCAAGGACATAAAAATTCTTTCGGCCAAAAAATAACTTTAATTCTGACTAATTTTTAAGGATGGGATCAAATCAGAAAATCGTTATCCAAGAACGAAAATTATTTTTTAAGGACATTTGGTTCTTTGATTCTGTGGAATTTTAAAAGTCCTGGCCCTAACATGAGTTAAAACTCTAAAATAAACAAATGAAATAATTATATTAAGACCGTTGCAGTCTCAGATAACGATTTCAAACAAAACCATATCATTTTTTCCTTAAGATCGACCCACTTTATAAAGTTTTCCCTCTTTAAAGGTGTTACCCTTTACCTGTTATCTATCTCAATGCTTTCGGCTATAGCTTGAAACCCAGCAAAGACTCTTCAATGGACATGTTCCCTTGCTGACATCAAAAATGTTCAATTAACGCAGCCACGCGCCAAACCATTTACATACATGAGAAAAATAAGGAATTATTATCTTCAACTTACCGAAGATTAAATACTCTTGCAGATTATTTCCACAGATTATTTTCACGTGCCATATTATATTTATAATACTCTCAGTAAGGGTATAAAAAATACATCACTACATGCATACAACAAGGCCAAAGCGTAAAAAAAATACTATCATAAAGAGCAACAAAACGGTTACATAACATATTCTCTCACTTACGCTCACGCACACGCTCACGCACACACACACCAGACCATCCGCACCCGATTCGTGGGTGTCGTATCAGTCAGCCTGTCTGTCGAAGTGAACAAGACAAAGATGAAGAAGCAGAAAACAGCTGTATGTAACTAATTCAAGACTTAAATTGCAATTTTACGATTCCACTCAGATTATTTAAATAATAAAGTTTATATATTTGCATGTCACACCTTAAGATAAAAAAATTACAAATTTTAGTCTCCAATTTGAAAACGAATATAATAATAATCTCTAAATGAATCTCGAGCAATATTACGCACAGTGCACAAAATCTAAAGGGATAATTAATTGCATTGCATTGAGCTGATTGTGTCTCTTATTAGTGGGTGGTTAGTGCGCCTTGCTCCTTGCCAACCATTTCGCGTAGGCGGACACGGAGAATTTACGTAGGCATCGCCCAACAATTGGCGAATACTCCGTGCGTTTGGCCTTCCTTTTCTTCATTCCCTTGTGTTCTTTTGCGTCGCTCTCTTTTATCGCACTTAACATTGAAAACTGAAAACAAGCCCCCAAGAGGGCAAAACTGCCTATCAGAAGAAAAAAAAAAAAACAACAACACTTACGGTGAATGTCGCTCTCAGCGAGAGTGCGCAGCATGCTACAACAACAATCGCACTCAACATCGACAAGAGTAACAAAGAGAGAGGCTCAGAGTCATATTTTCTACGCGTGTGTGTGTATAATTTGCACATGTCGAACTTTGATAGTGAAAGTTTTTGTAGCAGCAACAACTTTAAGCAGTTTGTGGTTTTGAAGTTTACAGCGCACTGTTAACGACATCGACAGATGTTAATAAAGTCTGAGCTTAACAGTAGGCAACACTTTTATTTTTATCGTTAATACTAAATATTTATAACAAAATAAGATAACAAATGTCAATAAAAAATAAATCTATATTTTGCTTTAATAAATGATAAATGTGTTTCACAATAAATTAACTAAAAATTTTTCAATAATCTTTCTGGTCATAAAAATAATATGGAAAACCTGTTTCTTTAATAGTCTCGTACTTAAAATATTTCAATTATTGCTTATGGATTGCTTTTGGATTATATGAAATTACAATAATGTTGTTAACATTGTGTTCGTAACAGCAGCTGTTTTACTTAACATTAGGAGAGCAGCGCGTGCCCTTGTCAGCTGCCAGCCCGGCCAGTCTATTAATCTTTCTCTCTCTCAATGTACAAATCTCTCCTTGTGTTTGACTCTCTTTTAGCTGGCACGTAAATACCGTTAGCGCAGTACGTCGTGAACAGTAGACCGTGCAAGTTTGGGCAAATAGTAAACGGATATAAATTTAACCAAACGGATAAAAGAGCCGAAAATAAAGACTTAAAACAAAAACAAACTTATCAAAGAAAATACGCCATAAAAATGACTGGCTCGTATGCATAAGCTATGCTAATTTTCTAACACATACATACATACATACGAAGCAATACAAAAATACAATTATCATAAAACGATTTAAGCGGTTTAGCTGTAGGTTACATAAATCTCAGCGTATGTATATGTGTGTGCGCGCGTGTGTATGCCTGCGTGTGTGTGTGTGTGCGTATGGCGCGTGACTGTGTGCGTTTATGTGTGACTAACAAAATTAAAAACAACAATTACAACAACAACAATTAGCTATTGTTTTGCTTAAATTGTCAAGTGTCAATTATAACAATTACGCATACGCAGCGTAAGCAGCATTTGAGGAGCATCTTAATACGCAAACAACAACCTAGAACAACAACAATTAAACAATGTAAGTTTAAAATAAAATGTTAATAAACAAAAAAATGAATTTAAGGATTTTAGCAGTTAAAGTGCGATGGGAAAGTAGATTATCTATTATATTATTTACATACAAACGTCTGTTTAATTTTTTTGTACCCTGACATTGAAAATTTGCGCGTCTGCTCCATTTAGATTTCAGTTGATTTCGCTTCATCAGCTGCAGCATGTGTAACAATTTCCCAGCGTTACATTTTCCACAACATTTATTGATTATCGGCCCGTAAAACATTGCCCAGCCGGACACAAAAAACCAATTCCTACCAAACCAACCTACCGACCTATCCAAAAACCTCACACTCAATTGCCCCTACCAACTCTAGCCCATTTTTGTTGCTCGGCCTTATGGTTGAGTCAATTGCTTGCTAAATTTAATAGCCGCACACTTTTCGCGTTACATTTCATCAACGATTTTGTTAATTTCGTTTAGTTGGTTCTTTGTTTAGTACTTTTACTTTAGTTAATATGCAAAGAAACTTGTGGGACTTTCTAATATTCATCTTGGCTTTCTTATAGCTCACTTTTTGCTTTTGAACTTAACGTTTTATGCTCTTATAAGTATATTTTTGTGTAAATGTTTTCGAATATATTTAATGGGTAGATGCAAATTCATAAGCAAAGTGGTGCATAAAAATTCTCCGCTTGGGATGCAATAACTTAAAAATAAACTAAAAACACAAGATTACTTATTTCGCATGAAAATAAATTCAAACAGGGCGTGTGCTTCCTTTAATCTTTCTCATATAATTTTTTCAATATAAATGGCTTAAATAATTTTTTATTAAAACTTATTAACTATTTTTTTTTTTCAATCTAATCGTCTATTCTTTTGGCTTCCATTTCATTCAGCATTTCGCGCCAAAATTTAAACAGAGGTATAATTCAAAAGAAATTATATCTTCAATTTTGCCTATGAGAGAGACAGAACCATCAAAAATTTTTGGATTTTTGATAGCTAATTGATGTTTTTTGGTGAACGCGGCCATTGTTGCGTCGCTCTCATAAGTATGCAACAACTTTTATTTTACTAACTTTACTCGGATTACTATTCAAATGTCTTCCCTTATAAGGAGCACTAGCCATCTGCAATAGCCTATTTATGCAAAATATTGCCCAGATATTGTATCCTGTCCCCTTGTATTCGCATCTCTCTTCTGCCTTCTCTGTGACGCTGTTGTTTCTTTTATTTTATATTACAAGCAGCTGCTTATTATTATTTTTATTTGTGCTTCAAAAAATCTTTCTTGTTGTCATCTTGGTTGCCCCCTCTGCACTTTTCTGGGCCTCTTGGCAACATTTCCGGGCCCAGCAAAACGCATGTCCTTCTGGCCTGTTTTTCCTGCTGTTTTCCTGCTACACGCTTTGTTGGTCTACTATTGTTGTAACGTGTATTGTTTGTTTGTTTGTTGGTCGGCATAGTTGTGTGTGTGCATTGATGTCCTGGTGTGTGTGTGAGTGAAGACAAAGTCGACGTCATTTACAGGACATTTTGCTGGCTGGCTCTGCTGCCGTTTTATTTGTTGTGCCATTTATTGCTTTTGCCTCTGTCCACCGTCCGCAATTGTTGTTGTTGTTGTTGTTACTACAAGGTTTTTGGCTTGAAGTATTTGAGCCATTTGCTGGTCACCCATCATCAGTCAGTGAAAGCGTATTGAGAAAAGCAACACAAAAGTAGCATTTGCTTTTGCCAATGCGTGGCTCTTAACTTGTGGCCGGATTTCCATAGCTTTTAAATGCTTTTTCTTACATATACATAAATGCTGGAGGATATTGCGATGCTTTCAGATATTTTGTGAAGTCCACTCTGCCTCATTGCGCATTTATTCAACTGGGTCAATTTCCATTTAAAACTTAATGAAGAAATATTCATCAAAACATTTCAACTTTCTTTGGAGATCTTTTTTGCAACTTATAGATAGTTATAATAGATAAAATTTTAATTTCTCAACGATATGTTGTGTTTTAAAAATGTGATGACACACCCATATTACCTTTTTATCTGAGCTTTTTAAAACAATAAAAACGTTTTGTAAAGTTTAAAAAAAAAAGGCAACAAAATACCATTATAAATGTTTTTCGTTGGTTACCGATCCTAATGTCATCTTTGAGTCGCTTAAACCAGTTGAGAATTCTAAGTCGCAAAAGTGACAAAATAGCTGTAAAGCTGATGTTGATCATAGATTTTAATTTTTTGAATCATTTTATTTATTAATATATGTATAAGCTTTCATATAGAGTTTTTAACCATGCAAAGCATAAACTTTTTTTTTATGTATAAGTCAGTAAAGAGTCGAAGTTTTCTATGGCATATTTGCACAACTATTGTACCCTCATTTTATTGAGATTCTCGTGCAGGGCCATTAAATTTGAAAGTGGAATTCCATTTTGCCTTTTCCATTCCAAATGAATGTCTGTCTTTTGTTGATTGTTGTTTATCGCATTTTGTTGCTGTTGTGCGGAAGACTTAATGAAATAGAAAGTCATTTTTTTATTCACAGTGGTCGGCTCAGGTCTGGTCAGGAATCGTATTATTGTTGCCTTTCATTTTTGTTTTCACTATAAATAAAGTCTGCAGCTGTTGAACAATTTAAGTTTTGCTGTCAATATGATGACCCATAAAGACCAAATGAATTATGAAAAGGAGCCTTTCGTATGGACGCGTTATTCTTGAATGCAAACACGTTTTCTTGTGCTCTTCAAATTTAATGAAGTACTGCCTAAAAGTTTTAAAGTGCTCTGAAACTAAGAAGAATTTATGATTTAATTCGAAGCGTTTCATTCAATTTGCTCACTTTGATAGTCTATTTGATGCTTGTGTTTGTCTGCTTTTGATGTTTTGGCCTAAAGTTTAAGTCAGCTACTAAAAATATGACAGCATACATCGTCAAAAATTTGCGAAATAATTTAAACGTGTAGAGGGACCATTTAACTTTCCAAACCTAATAAAAACTTTGTTTTTATTTGTGTAAGTAAATAAACATGCTGTCGAAAATGGGACAAACTCAATTACAATGCATAAGTTTTTGTTTATGTTAACGTTTGCTTTGTGAAGAAACCCAATAATCAATTTTTCTGGCATGTTTACATTACCGAACAGAGGTGGTGTTAACAGCGTACTTGTCTTGGCTGTCAACAACAGCAGCTGCCAACTTAACAGTATGCGCATGTACAGCTAAAGAGAGAGCGATAACAGAAAGAGCGGCAACAGCAGCAGCAACAACAATAACAACTCGACAGACAGCTGCTCAGCTGTTTTTAGCTGCGTTTCGTGCTTTGTTCTTGACAAGGTTTTGTTTTTTTCAACTTTTTCCTATGTGTATACTGTATGCATGTATGTGTGTGTGAGAGAGAGAGAGCACGATATACATAGGTAAGTGGGAGAGCGACCTTTGGCGAGTAGGAGAGAGGCGCAGCATGGCCATTTTATGCGCGGTATTCATTCAGTGAATGAAAAAGAAAAAGCAAAAGTATTTTTTGCTGCCAAGATGGAAACATTTTGCGTGGGTGTTCTTACTGTCCTGTTATACATACATATAAATATGTATGTATGTATGTTAGGTAACTTTGTGTGTCTTCCGTTCGCGTGCGATTTGCGCATAAGTTTTGTGCACCATCCAAATTGCTTGATAGTTTCGAGACAGCCCAGCCGAAAGCCCACAGGACTTTCACTTTCGGCCATTAATTGCGGCATTGTAGACCACACAAAATGCTTTCTCTGACTCTTCAGTATTTTGCACGCCTCTCTGTCTATCTGCCTTTCAGCCGTTCATTTATGGCTTGGGGTAGGACGCACTGTGGGAATTCCAATTGAATATCTTGAGCCACAGATCGCACCTTTAATTGTCGCCATTTCTGCGCTGGCAATTCTCATTTTAACTGCCGCGCACGTGTCCTTACGACCCGACGTCTCAGGACCTTCAGCTCCATTATATTTTATGTCCCTCTGGTATTTGTTTTAAGTGCTGCTGCTCCTTCTCCCTCTTTGCCTCCTTCCCCTTCTTCGGCTCCTGTTGCGTGTATGTTAATTAAAACGTTGATAAATTGTTGACTTGGCCGTTTTGACAACCAGCAACTGACAGTTATAGATGTATGTGTGTTCTTGTCTGTGGGTGTGTGTGTGTGTTTGTGTGCAGGTGTGCGACTATGTGAGCTAATTAACTTTCTTGTGTTTATAGTCGTTGCTTAAGTTGGACTACAAGTTGGCGCATCTCATACTCCAAATTTAAGCGCTTACTTTAAATCTTTGCTCTAATGAGATTCAACATTCATCCATATTAAATATAATATATTTAACATACGTATAACAGGGATTCTAAATAAGGGTTATGAGTTTAAAATTATCACCCCTTAATTAAATTATTTGAATGAATAATCTTAGTAAACAGAATCAACTTGAATTTTCCATTTTTATTATAACAATTAGCTTTACATATTGTTTTCCACTCAATTAGAATAAATTAAAGAAATGGTTTAATAATAAAAAACGATTTAGTTTGAATATTTTCAATAAAACTAAAATAAATATTTTCATGCAATAAATTATAATGATCTAAACAAACTTTTAAATAGATTTTAAGAAATATTCTTAGATTTATTGGTAAAGGACAGAAACTCTTATTGGGACCTGATACAATTTCATGGGATTAAAAAAGTTTACTTTGTACTTAAGAAGATTTTCTAAAATAGACTGAAAATATTTACCTGATTATTTCTGCTGGCACACAAAATACTAAGTTCATGATTCCGTAGACACTCAATGCTTAAGTAAATACAAACTAACTGCCTCAGAGCACACACATACTTAAGCACTTCTTAGCCACTTGGCCATGGACTGTGAGAACAACTGGCAAATAAGCTAGCAAAGGCAACGCTGCGTATGCGTAATGTGCTAAACAGGGAGAGAGAAAGAGAGAGAATAGTAAAACTGTTTGTAAGTTTGCTATTTGGCTTAATATCTGTGTGTGTGTGTGTGCTAAAGCTTTCCTGAAGAGTGCACAAATTGCAATTATACTGTGAAATATTCTCGGAATTACCAAAAGCCGCAAATGCAAGTGCAAATACTGCGCACAAGTCAAGTTAGTAGTATTTAACTATCGAATTTATTTAACTATTATTGTATAATCTCTATGCTTACAGGTAGTTAAATAGCTTGTAATTAAACGCTCAACAGTCAATAACGTCTACGCAGTGTGTGTGTGTGTCTTTCAGTTTGTTTGGGTCACTTTAACGCTGACATGACTCATCCACCTATCCACCTATCCACCTATTCACAATTTGATCTAATTATTGACCTATATACGTGTACATATTTTGATTAATGTCGGACATTCATTCTATCTCTCTTTCTCTCTCTCTCTCCCTCTGTTGTTATCTGTCTCATACATTGTGACAACTTAATTGCGTTTCGTGCTTTTGTTGCTTCTGCCATCGCCATCGCCATCGACATCGTCATCATCATCGTCATCGCCATCACCATCGCCAGGGGCCAATTGATTTTGTCATGCAACCATAACCGAATCATATTTTAGGCCGTTACCAAGCCTTCCACCCTCCACCCTCCTCCACACCTGTCGGCTATCCGTCAAGCCCCCATAAGATAGCCTGACATTTGCAAATACACATAGTTTGTGGAAACCATACAACAGTTGGCTTTTGTGCTCATGCTCAAATTAAATTTAATTGAAATTTATGCGGTGGCATATGTTACCAACTAGGCTTGATATTTAGTGGTGTGCTCTGTGTGTGTGTATTACACAAAAACCAATAATAAAATCTGTTCAATTTTTGACACTTAATTGTCTTACGCTCTACATAGTTGCCCGAATGAGCACGAAATTGAAATACGTGTGAGTTTCTCAATTAATTGTAAGAACGCATCGATTTAATTGGCTACCAAGAATCAATATAAAGTTAATTAACGATAGTTTATTATCCGTTTTCAGTACTGTTTTTAATTGCTCCACTCCACTGCGCTTAAGCTTTTCCACATTTTTCAGCGAAAGGCTATAGTCGAGTCCCCTACTACAGGATACCATTTATGTATTGAAATATGTATACATAAAATTTTTTTTTTTGCATACTTTTGGGCACTTACATTACTTGAAACCTAAATCAGCCATTACTGCCAAGTAATGGTAGTTACGTTACATTACTTATTACGTAATATTCTAAAAGCTTTGCGATCGTGGCAAAAAATTGAAACAAACTTGTTCTGCGTGGGTCTTATAATCTGTGTGCTGAATTTGGTTGCTCTATCTCTTATAGTCTCTGAGATCTTGGCGCTCACACAGACGGACAAACGGGCATTGAGGCTGATCAAGAAGATATATACTTTATAGGGTCGGAGATGCTTTTTTCTCCCTGTTACATACATTTCAACGAACACAATACGAGTATACCCTTTTATTTATTTTTTAAGTAACGGGTATAATCAAGTACAGTCCAACTTCCCAAACTCGAATCACCATTATCCCAAGAAAAGGTTCGAGCTATGGAGGTATTCGACTTATTGAGTTCCTTTTCTTAAGTTTATTAATTTTACTGCCATAGAAGTTCGAGTTATGGAAGTTCAACTCACTATCTATGTATATATTATATATAAAACTTTTTGTCCTGACTGACTCACTGACTCACCCACTGACACATCAACGTGTAGGCCAAACGGTTAATGGTAGAAAGATGAAATTCACACAACATAGATGAGACAATATCATTGAGCAATAAGGGGTCCCTTTGCGAAATTCGACCTGTAAGTGGGTCGAATTCGGAGTAAAAGTTCATGAAATCACTTAGTATAGAAAACTTGTTTGTTTCTTAAGATATCCAAACCACACTTACAGATTATATGTTTGGAACTGCCTTTTACATTCTGACTAAATTTGTTCAAAGTTGGATTACTATACCATATACATAGCTGTCATAGGAACATAAACTTTTGAATGAAAAACTTTGTTTTTGTATCCTAACAAAATCACAGATTAGCTCTTCTCGCCAAATCTGGACTGTTCCGCCAAAATGAGCTTTTTCCCGCCAAATCAGGCTTTTCCCGCCAAATTACAACATCTGACTTTTAGTCAAGACCCAATTGTAAGGAAAAAAAATTAAACAGTGGACAGCGGAGTTTAAATTTTTTTACTATTTTTACCAAACATTTTATACTACTTATATTAAACCGTACAACTAAAGACCATCCTTTCTTTATCCGGTTTCGTTATCACCCTAGTTTGAATATATAACTTCGTTATATGAATTTAAATTGAGTTTATTCCTTAGTTACATTTAACTAGAAAGAAAATTCTGTCATTGTAAATATTTAAAGTAAATTTAAAACACGATTCTTTTGTTCCGCAAACTATGCAAAAAAAAAACTCTTTTCAATTATATTATTCTGTTAAATTCTTGTTGTACTCTTTTTAATCGATTTATAAAGAATGAATGAAATTATTCTCACAAATGTGTTCTTTTTCCTCGCCTTATCCTGTACTAAGTATACAATCAATTTGTGCAAATTTGTATTGAATTTTCGAGGACAAAAATGATATAAAATTATTTTATTTAAATCAAATCATTAGAAGTTTTTTGCTCACAAAAAATCGTAGTTTAGAAAAAGCTCTTTAGAATATAGTTTAAAATTAAACGGAAGGGGATCATATCATTTGCAGTGTTAAAAAAGTTTTCCATTATTAGCTGCTAAAAATTGGTTTTGCTTGTAAATAATTTTGAAAAATTAGAAACGAGACTATCCAAAGCTTTTGCCCAATTGGCCAAGAGTAATTTGGTGCATCCGCTAAAACTCATTGGAGTTTATTGAAGCGAATCAAGTGCCTGATCACCCATATTCCCAGATGAATGTACTCGTATACTCGAACGAGTGCATACTTGTTTCATGTTCAGTCATTCATTCATTTGGGCAGAAATAAAAGATACTTGCACTGTGAAATTGACTCCATTTAATGCATAAATTACATTTACCCGCTGTAAAAGGACTCGGAAAGTAACCAACGGGCTTTGTTTGCCTCATTCGTTTTCAGTCAGGCTTTGTCGTTAGTTGGACTTTCAGATTTTCTGCGCTGTCAGTTGCATTACGTATGCGCCATGGATGCCATGGGGCATTGTCAACGTACAAAGCGGGCGGACAGACCGACGGACGGTCGGACGGATGGGGCATGCAAAATATGCGAATGTAATTTGCATTTGGCCAATGGCCATGCCCAAAGCATAAACTTTAGCCATTTCCCTCGAATAGGGCAACTAAATATTCTCCGTTTTAATAGCGTCGCCGTTGCCAAATTGGGCAACTAATGCATTGCCACGCCCACAATCAGAGGCATTAGCCACAAATGCTATGCGCACATGCAAATTAAACTCAATTAGGGCAAATGAGCTGAATATTTATGCAGTCAGTGTATGCTGTGTACGCTGTGCTGTTTGTGGCTTAAGCAGCTTTAAAGCTTTAAGCAGCTTTCGCTGGCAAAAAGTGCAATTCATTGTGTCCACGTAGTGTAAATATTTTTTCAGTGCCAACTCAAGGATATCCTTGATGTTTGCACACCAGCACCAACACAAATGTCCAAGGGAGAAGTACAAAAAGAAAGAGAAAGAGAGGAAGAGAGCGAAAAAGAGAACTTAAATAAGTGCATCCTGCAATTATGAATGAAAAGAGTAAAACTGCGGCGGGAGGCAACAAACGAGGTGTCAGGAAACATCACAAAGCTCAGAGGAAGCGGAAACTGTGCTTGCCACTGACACACTCTCACCGTGCATGTACGTGTGTGTGTGTGTGAGTGTGTGAACCGCAGAATGGCCAAAAATTAAATGGCCGGCAATGCTGCGACTTAAAGGCTTAAAGTTCGACGTCATTTTATATAACGCTTTAGTTTCTCTCTTTTCTTTTCCCTCCTCTCTCTCACCCTATCTGAGCCTCTCTCTTTGTCTCTGTCATACTGCCTGTTCACGTATTTATGACCTCGCTTAAGAGCATAGCCTTCAAAATTACTGTAAATGTGTGTGTGTGTTTGTAAGGACATTGGAACTCGCTTTCTATGCTTTCCCGGGCGGCTTTCATTACTCAACGCAGTCGAGACATTAACACAAGCGCACATATTAAAAACACACACATACACATACACCCACACACACATATGCATCCACTTTCAAGTTCGTCGCACATTGCACATTTACTTCCGCAAAAGGACCACAGTGACAGCCACAGTGGGCGTGACAATTTACAAATATTTACTTTGGCGGCCAATTTTGTGTATGGGACATTCGTACGTCTCTAAATGAAAAAAAAAGGGCAAAAATTAACATTTTCAAAAATGTTTAATGCATTTTATCAATACTATTTTTATTATAAAAGACAAGATTGGTGGACTTGTCGTTTTCAAATTATTTATAGAAAACAATGTATCGCGAACGGGACAAAAGTGGAAGCCGTTTATGAATTTGGCGGCCAATTTTGTGTGTAGGTATTTCCAGGATCGAGATGGCAGGAAAAAGATGGCAAAAATTAACATTTTCAAAAATTTTTAATGCATTTTATCAACACTATTTTTATTATAAAAGACAAGATTTGTGTACTTGCCGTTTTCAAATTATTTATAGAAAACAATGTATCGCGAACGCGACAAAAATGGAAGCCGTTTATGAATTCATCGAAAATAGCATTTAAAACAAGTTTTAATTAAACATTCAATATATTTCAATAGTTCATGTGACAATCTTACTATCTTACTAAGTGCAATGGTTAGAATACAAACGGTCCACTTTGGAAGTTAATTTTTAAGAAAATGGTAAAAAATATAGAAAAGATTAATTTATTCCAATGTAGAATCTATATGTTCAACCTATTGAATTTTTTCAAGCGTATATTGCTTAAATAAATAACTTAAAAGCATTTTTGAAAGAAAATTTTACAAGATGTGAGTTTTTAATCAATTTTACGTCTTTGGACGAGGTGGACTTTTTCTGGAAATTCCCATACTTGAATGATGGAATGAATTACTTTTGTTAAATAATGTTCATTTAAGGAATATTCTATCAAATATTTTTTTTAATCAATTTTTGAATTGTATTTATTATATTTATATAAAGAAGTTACACTTAGTTCTAGAACAAAATAATTTCCACAGAATTAACTGATTTAGTTAAAATTTTGGCATATAATTACTAATAACATGATACATAAATGTAAAACGAACGGCTTTCAGATTTTATCTCTTAATTTTTATATTTCAGACTTTCGTAAAAAATATTTACATTTAAATCATATTTAGTATGTTTTTTTGTCTTCTTTTAATAATTTTAATATATTGGAAAAGAACTTCGAATTTCTGGTTGTCGGTAGGGTTTATAACTAGAACTAATTGTTAACTAATGTTTGAATTAAAACCAGTTTAAGCGGGCATGTTTTACAAATCTAGAAGCAAAACAAAGGCAATGTTCGATGTTTTTGTTGTCAAGAAAGAGAGAAAGGTTTGATGAAACTTTAAAGTTATTAATAACAATAATAAAATTAAAGTTGTAATAAACTAAATTCATACCAAAGTAATTGTATACCATTATTTCATAATTTTTTCGAAATTGGTATTTTTTGAATTATGGCTTATACTGCTATTGCTCATAGTCAGAACATTTTACATTCAAAATAATATTAGACCTTCCGTCAAAGCAGTTTTATATAACTATGAGTTAAAAGATCCATGCATTTCAACTGTATTTTAGCTGATTTGAAATTTCTTACCATAGTGCAGCCCTTGGGGACCTCAATGCTATGCGCTTCGAGTGCGAGCATTAAATGTGCCTCGCTGGGGCTGCCGGCCACGCCCCTTCGTCCTTTTGCTGACTGCGACTGCTGCTCATTTTATAGTTTCCATACAACAAATGCAAAATTGTGCACTAAAGCAGAGGCAGAACGTAAAGAAGGATGAGGGGTAGACTGTAGAGAGGGGCGGGAGGGCGGTGTGTGCAAAGAGGGGTAAAAGGCTTTTGAGAGCAACAGACAAAGCGTGAATGCCGGGACATTAACTATACAACAACTGCTCATAATAATAATGAGCTTGGTTATATGTACATATGTACGAGTATATGCCTGTGAGTGTGTGTGGGTGTGTATGTACATATATGTATGTGTATGAGTGCATGAAGTCCTGTTATGCACATTACTGTCATGCCTCCGTGTCTGCTTCATATAGTACGAATGTAAGTATGCGTGTGTACATACATATATGTATCTGCATATACACATTGTTGTAGGCGTATCTTAATTCCACGTACTCAACGTCAGCGGCTTCTGCTTAATTACATTTCAAAGATATAATAACAACAATAACAACAACAACAACAAGAATTGTAGTTGCTGACATATTGCACTGCCAAAAGACATCGAAGACTTCAACTGCTTTACCTTAAAGTTGCCAACTTTCACGACACAAAATTCCTTGCATACTTTTAGGCTTGCACTAAAAAGTAAATTTTTTTTAAAAGCAATTGACAAAGAGTAATTACACAGACTGCTGTTTCAAAATGAAATGAGTTTTTTTTGGGGTAGAAATTATGAAATTTATTAAATATTAAAAATTTTTTTTTTTTAATTGTAAGGAAATGTAATTTCCTCAAAGCAGAGATTTTGATGACAAAAAAATTCTAAAAAAATCCTAATATTCCTTAAATGTTGGAGATTCCATTTTTGCCGACTTGTTTTCGATACCTTAGTTTGATTTTGAATTTTGACATTATTAATAATTGTAGTTTGTCTTATACTAAAATTAATAAATTCAATTCTTCATGCCTTCTTACCAGGGATAAAACCCTAACCGAAACTGTAACCTTTAACCGGTAAAAACCGATTGAAATTTAAAACCGTAACTGAAACCGGAACCGAAAAAAAATATTTTCATTTGACCGAAACCTTAAAACCGAAACTCTGTAAACCGAAATAGCTGTTTAGTAACCGTTTCATTTATAAGGGTTAATTTCGGTTTTTAATAAATAATATATGTATTATAAAAATTGAAAAAGAGTTGTATTTCTGATTGTTATTTCAAAAATTGCAAATAAGAATTATGGTGTTACTTTTAAATAAAATTTTAAAAGCATGTTTAATTTTCAATTTTTATTATACAAGTTAAAAAAAAAGTTATAATAATAATAATTTTCAACAAAATTTTGAACTGTTTAGATTTTTTCCGACTCATAAGTCTTGTTTGCGATCTCAAATATTTTGTTATAATATATGTAATGATAATTAAATAGGCAAAAATAGAAAAGAAAATCAAACATAAAATATCAAACTAATTTTATGTTTAATTATCTTTTCTATTTTTGCCTATTTAATTATCATTACATTTATTATAAATATAATTATATTTATTTAAAGAAATTTTTTTTGTGAACCGAAACCATACCGGTATTTGAAAACCGAAACATACAAAAACCGGTTCACCGCTACGAAACCTTTATTCAAAGATTTTGCTTAGCCGATAACCGAAAACCTTAAACCGAACATAACCGAAACCGTAACTGAAACCAATATTTGTTTCGGTTTTAATCCCTGCTTCTTACTAAAACTAATATTAAATTTAATTTTAAACAGTAAATTAATATTAAATCTGTAAACTATACTAACATTCTGGGTGTTGTCTAAGTTCCAAAACTATGTTGATTCCATCAACAACTAGTAAACTACATAATGTCATGTTGCGTTTTTATAATCGCATATTTTTTTTACATACATACATATATTCTTGCAAGTTCCCTTTTTGCTGCTGAGCCAAGTTTGGCTTAAACATTCTATTCTGTCACTAACAATGTGACGCCATGGCTTTCGTTATATTTTTCTCTTGTTCCGTTGCAAGTTTTGACATGAATAATTCATTTGGCGGCTTTGGTTATTTGAGAGCGCACATTTCAAATGCAACTTGACATTGGATTTAGTGTCGAACACATGAATGGCAATGGGTGCTTTTCAAGGTTTGTCGCTACAGCAAACACCATTTGGCATTGTGTATTACAATATCCTGAATTATTCGGTGAAGACTTTACGCTTGCAAAGCTCAAATATAGAAATATATAAATCAAATGAGTTTTTGAATTATTGATTTGAAGGCACTTGTAAAAATGTCTGTTAAAGGTATACTTTTAAATTAAAATTGTTGTCTAAAATGTGATCAATACTCGGAAATTTCACTGAAGCAATCAGAGTTTAAAATAGTTCACAATAAAACTTCTTCATTTGTTATTCGCTCGTTTTGATAGCCCTTTCTACTACGAGGTTAAGAAACTGTAACTGAAACCAGTCAAATTATTATTTTCAAGATTTGCCTGCAGCTTGAGGCAAATACAATTTTGATTACACTCCAATTGAATCGTTTCGTTCTAGTTTGATATTTTTGCTGTTCTGAAAGCACAAAAAAAAAACTGAAATACAATTTCCCTTAGCAATGGAAACTACAACAACGCAAATTGGATTTGAATGCTATAAACAAAATTTCAAGTTTTTTCCCCACAAAATAAGAATGCCAACAGCTTTTTACCCCAAGCATTTAACCTGCTTCTTGTTTAGTTAGGATTATTTTTATTTTCCCATTTTTAGTCGAGTTACAACAAAGTTTGTGAAATGTTTTTAAATTGCACTTAGGATATTTGAACAAGACAATTGGATAATATATATACACTTAGAGAGAAGTTGTGCAAGTAATGGAAATTTGATATGTTTGGGAATAAAAAAATTACTTATCCATGTCCTTAAATCGATATTTTAAAATGAGCTTCGTTGTAAGCAATTGAACTTGAATTATTAAGTAAACAAAATTTCAACTATTTTTAGCAATTTTATATTAAATTTATATTAATTACTATAAGAATTTATACGTTATATTGGTTGCAGATATAATCTAATTAATTGTTTTGGTTTACTTGCAGGTTCGTTGCCCATTTCAACAATATCTAATCTACTTACCAATAATAATGCAATTAATAACTGAAAACATACACAACTAAACGATACTTAACTCAATAAACTCAATAAACACACGAACTCAACACACGAGCATTAGATGTAGAATTAGCCTGGTCCAACAACAATTACAATCAACAAACAAACAAACAAATAAATGATGACAATTGCAGAACAACAATAACAACAACAACAAGACACAAATACAACACAGATACAAATACAATACAACAATACAAATAGAAATTCGAATACAATACAATATCAAATATCTAATATCCGATATCAAATATCAAATACCTGGAACATGCATATTGCTAATTAAATTATGAATACGTAAAACTAATTAAACAACAATGCTCGTATAACAGCTATGCCCACATATATACCAAATACAACCTATATCCAGCTATACCAATAGATATATACTACATATACAGTCGTATACTTATCCATAGATGTATGTCAATATTTGTGCAACAGTCAACAGCGGAGAGAATGAGAGAGAGAAAAGAACAAGAACAAATATCTAATACTTATACTGGATTGTTTACTCTCTTATAATTGTCTGCCTAAATGTACACATATTATTAGCTGCTTATTAAACGTTTTAATACTCGTAATATCAATACATTTATGTATAATAACAACAACAATAATATCGCTCAATGTATATACATACTATAATATCAGACTATGTAATGTGCCTTCATATGATTATAATAATAAACTTCAACTAATGCGACTGCTATGCATTGCTATGACACCTACTATTCGTATAGCCTATCCGTCTATCTATCCAAACAAGTTCCGACTACGATATCCAACCTAGATATGCCTATGTAAATATCTACATATATTCCCTACACAACTATGATTTCCTATTTGCAATTGGATTCGCTTAGGGAACCTGAGACATTGGATACATTTGTAGTGCGTTTTCGACCCTGCCGCTAATACCACTTAAGACACGGCCAACAAAATGTGCGTTTTTCTTTGCCAAAACAGATTACGTTATGTGTTATGACTCTGCATTTTCTTGATCAACTTTTAAAACTCACACACCTCTCTGCTTTAGAAAATATAAACATAAGAAATTTAAAAAGAACGTGAAATTTTTAAATCAAGGAGCATGCTGCTTGTGAACGCTTAAAATCTTTTCTTATTCGACTCTTATATATACAAATCATATACAATACATAATATTATGATAATTAATTTTAATTGCATTTTGTTGTCATATTCTTAAACTCTCTTATACTGATCTTCTTCTACTCAATGTAGAAGTGACTCATATACTTTTCTACCGCTTTTGCTACTACTCTTATACGGCTTCTATACTCTTTCTTAGCTACTTCTTTAACTACTCGCGTACTTCTCTAATGCTATTCTTATACTGCTCATATACTCTTCTTATGCTACTCGTATAAAAATCGTCTACATCTTCTATAAAAGTCGTATACTACTCAAACGTTTCATACACATACTCTTATAATAATCTGAACACACCCGATAAACTCCACTCCTACTTACTTTCCTGTCTTATACCATTTTCGCGTATGATAAACATACATATTCTTATATTTAACTCAATGCAATGACTAAGTATATTTATAAATATATTAAATTAATTTTCTTTAAACTAATTTTTTTCCAATTAATTTTTTTTTGGATTATGCCTACCTCCCAAATAGCAAATTTGTGCACAACATTTTTGACTCTATGTGCAATTGATAAATAAACTCACCACCTTTAAAATAAAACCAAAAGAACTAAATATAAAAGTTCAGCTCGCTCGTTTTCTTCATCTACAATCTAAAAAACAAAAGAAAAATAAAAATCAATGACTAAAAGCAACTGCATAAATATTGGCTGCAATTGAACTAATTGTTTTATGCTTCTAATTATTTTCTGCAAAATTTCTGTTGATAACTAAACGACAAACGAAACGAAACAAACCCGAAATTTGACCCAAAACATATAAAATCGCTATTGATATAATGTCACGTGAAAATTCACCACGTCATGGTTCGATCCGTCGACATTTGAACAACAGAGACTCGCCAGCGGGATCGTCACCGGGTTCACCACATCAATTGAACTATCATCCTTATCATCAGCCGCCGATTATGGAGCATGCCGGCGCACCCATTTCAACATCCGCCTCAAATATCGCAACGGTGCTGGAGGACGGTGAAATCCCAAATTTACCGCCACTGAGCGGATCGGGACCAAGTCGACAGCGATCGCTGCGAGATCGACTCAAAGACGGCATCACCGGCAGCTTCTCCTGGCAGTAAGTGTTGATCCCCTTCTTTTACTTTAAGCTTTTTCGAAATTTCATTTTCGATTGTCTTTCGTTTGTTTACCTTACTCAAATTGCATTTTTCGGTAGTAAATTAAAAATTTGTTTTATTGTTTTTAATCAATCGGTTTGATAATTGTACGAGTAATTTCAACAATTTTTTACTATTACTTACAATTTGCTAATGAAAATCAAAACGACATCACAACCAAACAAATCTATAGCACAACGTAGAAAACGATATCTTAAACAAAACTCTTATACAAACCTCTCTACTTAGTTGCACACAGTTGAAATTTAAGTATAATGACAACTTTGATGAATCCCTTATACATAAATACCGCACCTACTTCTTAAATACGCACAGCAATTGCACATTCAAGTTCAAGTTTTGTAGGCGTTAATTCTAAATGAAAACTTAATTAAATTTTTAAGTAATATTTAGGCACATACAAAACTACCAAATGGTAAGTGGAATATAAAACAAACTCCTTTGAGTGAAAGAATAATACGTATATAAGCAAACTGATATGGTGCTCTCCAAACTTTAGGAGTGCCAAAATATTCTTAGATTAATCGGTGGTTAATCTAAGCTGATTTCCCCCCTTTAACATTGTTCTTTCTAATAAAAACGGGATTTCTCTCTGAAGAATAAATTTATACATTTTAGTTCAGTATCAACATTCAAATTATATAGATTGTTCATTATATATTATATGACAGATATATATTATATTATTATGCATATTATATATAGATAATTTGTTTACGAGAAAAGTGTGTTTTTTCTAGTTCTCTACTGACAGTTAAAAAAAAACAGAAAAAAATAAAGAGTAACCACAGTTGAACAACTTACCAGTTTTATAACGAATAAAAACAAAGAATTCTCAGTGCAAATAAATATATTTTGTAAATTATTCACATAAAATGTGTTACTCGGTTCAGTTGTGTCCCTGTTGATGACAACAAAACAAAAATAAAAAAAGAGATGTAAAAAAAGAGAGAAAAAGTGATTGACGTTTACGCATTAAGCATCAAAGCACACAACGAAGGCGAATCGAAAGCGAAAGCGTAAGCGAGAGCACAAATCGCTGACGGAGCGATACAAAAACAAAACTTGACAGGCGAAAAAAGAACAGCAACAACAGCAAAAAAATAACAATACAATTGTGCAATTTAAATGGTAACAGACAAATGAATCACTGGCCATAAATCAATTGAGTTTGACATTTTAATTTTGTGCGTCCTGCGGCCAACAAAAAAATTTGACCCAAACTGGCTTAAATTCGATAATCAGGAATCAAATAGTATTACAAGTATATAACCATAGCAATTAAGTGGTCATAAATTCTGATATAATTAGACTTTTAATTAGCTTATTAAAAAAACTAAACTATTAAAAGTTTTTGTTTAGCTGGCGGCAAGGTAATTAATTAGATAACTTGGAAAAGGTTCGACTCGATCGTAAAGTGGTTGATATTTTATAGGTTCTCTTGTTCTCTTACAATGTAGAAATATTTTATAATATATAGGATAAAGAAATAGCTTCCTTCTTTAAAAATGATACAGAAGTTGCTCAAGAAATTGTTTTTCATTATTTTGATCAGGGAAAAACGCTTTTTATTTTGTTTAATAAATGCACAATTTCAAAGAATATTAATATCGATTGAATAATTATCAAAAATATTATTCATGCACATATTTGCAGCAGTAAGATATATAAAGCAACCTTTCCTTGACTGTTTCTCATAATTGCGACGAAAAACAGTTCCAAAAAACTTGTGATAAAGCCAGCTTAAAACTTTGTGCCAAAGGGGCAAACTTTTTTAGTGTGGCAAAAATATAGAGCGCAGAGAGCGGAATGTATAGTAAAAAATATATACCCGTTGGCAGAAAGAAAAAGTGATGTTGAGTTATTATTTTGAACATGGCGTATGCGTAATATTTCTTGTTCTATTCAAAGCCGTGTGCGATGCAAAACTTTCACTTTATGTTGATAGTCTCGTGTCGCTTGTCTTGTTGTAGAATTTTCTATATTCCCAGCACAGTGAATTTGCTGTTTGCCTGTTGTTCAAGTAATTTGACCTCGAAATTGGCAAACTGGAAGAGAATGCGAGTTGTTTTTAATTTGGCTCTTAGCACTTGAAACTGGTTTGTTGTTATGTTTTGTTTTGTTTTGATATCAGGATCCAACTTGCAGCTGCTCATGTCTTGTGTCTGACGCGCTTCCTTAAAGCCTTTTTGCGACTCAACTGCCAGGTAATTTATAACCTTGAAAGCCTTTTACGTTGGCCTTGATCATCGTTGTTATTGTTGTTGTTTTCGTTGTCTGTCTCTTCTTGGTCTTGGCGTAGGCTGCTTCCCTTTTTCTGTCTGTCCAGTTGATTGCATCTTCAGACCCAGCGAAGCCTTTCAACTTGTTTGACCACTTTTTAATTCACGAGTACATACTTGTAAATACATTTAGTTTTACCATTTATAAGTATTTCTCTCTGTTTTTTTGTTGTCTACCTCTCAGACAACAGGCACTTGAAGGCGTCGCTGGCGCTTGACATTCAGTTTACTTATGGAATTTACTGTGGATTTTTCTTCTGGGAATCAATTGGCAGCAAGCAATGATTCCTTTTCCTATCCAAATAAATATTGACCAAAGAGCATCCTTTAGTGATTCTCTTGTCGATTTCTTTGAATGAGAACAGCGAGAAATGTGAAAAAGTAATAAAGCAGCTCGATTCCTAGGACCCGAAAAAAAAATAACTATCATAGTGTAATTATTGTAGCTATACGATGTGTACGAAAATTATCCGATATTTTGATTTTAATTGACAATTTATTAAAGAAAGTAAAACTATTGTTTTTTAAATGCAGTAACATTGTATGTTAAATGCAATAACATTGTATGTTAAATACATTAACAGTGTATGTTAAATGCAGTAACATTGTATGTTAAATGCAATAACTTTGTATGTTAAATACATTAACAGTGTATGTTAAATGAAGTAACATTGTATGTTAAATACATCAACATGCGTTTATTTTAGTTTACATATGTTAGTTTTGCATACTTAATGTTAATACTAAACAATACATATTTTAAATTTATATTTCAATTTCATCTGAAGAATTTTTTAGTGATATAGTGGAAAGCCATGTTTAATAATAATTTTTGTATTAAATTAAACCAAAACGTAAAAATAATTTTTAAAATACTCGTATAATACGAGTTGTATTGTAAAAACCTTTTAGAATCGACAGCTTGAGTTCCATATATGTTAATATATTTGTGTATAATAGAATATCTGTACGACCTTGACCTTAGCGAGCGTAACTAATTTCAATCTTAACTCAATTTGTTAGCAGATTTTTTAGTCTGCCAGTCTCCAGTCTCCAGTCAAATGTCTGCCCACACACGATTTATCTGTCGAATTTGCTAATTGAAATGCGATTCGGCAAAAACAAAACCATAAAAAACACGTCAACCAAATTTTGAGCAACGCTCTCGACTGAATGAGGGGAAATAACAACAAGAATCTGTCCACACCAGAGAAGGGGGCCCCTCCAACGTTAAGTAGCAGTCTATACTATTCCTATATGATGTGTGAATTATTGAATATGGAATTGATGACCATAACCATGCCGAGCACGTCCCAAATGCCGTCTGCCCGGGGCCATATTGATGAGATGATGATGCGAAGATGATGATGATGATGATAATTGTAATGATGATATAAATGTGTTTACGTGGACGCTCACTAATCCTTTGGGCCATTTTGCATTGTATCGCGTTTATTTCGCATTACTTAATGGCAGACACACTTTCACACACACACACACTCTAATACACACACACCCCCTGACAGTGACTGCAAATAGCTGTTGACCCTGAAACGATGCACACACATTATGGCCGTCATCAACATTGTCCCACAGAAGTTGCCCCCTGCCACCCGTTGACCCTCGTCCTCTACCCCCAGCACACTAAATAGCTACTAAATTACATTTGTGTGTGTATAAGTGTGTGCGTGTGTGTTTATATGTGTTTGCAATTCATGTTTGACTTTCACTTGCAGCTGTGATGAGCTTCACTGCGCCTGTCAACGTCAGCACAACAACGACAACAACAACAGCAGCGGCAATAATAATAACAACAACTGCAACCACACAAACATATTGCCATTTGTTGCCGCCTCTGTTGCTGGCATTGTTTTTGGCTATAATTTGCATTGATTGCTTAGCGCACAGTGGCACACAGACTGTTTTAGAATTTGATGTTTCACAAAAAAATATTCTTTTAATATATACACTCAGACCAACATTTATTCGTACACCCTTTTTTTACTTTAACAGCTATATTAGTCAAGTCTTCACATTAAAAAAAATATATTTGGAAAGGTCGTTCAAATTCCGTTTGAATGATGCAAAACTTTCCTTAACCCACTAAGTACCCATTGAATATATTTTGATGCAGAAAAAAAAAAATTTTCAAAAATATTTTTGCTAGTATTTTTTAATATTTTTTGAAAATTGCGAAAAGTGCACTTTTTGTGTGAAAAGTGGGAAAAAGTGGGAAAAAGGGGTTAAAATGGTCATTTTTAGGATTTTCAAAATATTATAAAAAATACTAGCAGAAATATTTTTGAAAATTTTTTTTTGCAGCCACTCTTAGAATTGTTTCAAGAATTTGTTTGCATCAAATTATTTTTTGTCAAATAATCGAGGAAAAAAGTTGAAAAGTAGACTTTTACAAAAATTCGAATTTTTCCATGGGTACTTAATGGGTTAGGGAAAATTTGCATCATTCAAACAGAATTTAAACGACCTTTCCAAATATATTTTTTTTACTGGGAGACTTGACCCACATAGCTGTTAGAGTAAAAAAAGTGTGTACGAATAAATGTTGGTCTGAGTGTATTTTACTGAACGCAAATAAGAGCTATGAGAAACTGGATAAACTTTTAATTTCAATTTTTATTTGAAAATAATAGTATAAAACATATTTTTACAATTTTTATAATAAAAAATTAAAAATAATTTTTATTTTAAATTTGTATTTAAAAAAAATAAAAATAAAAGTTATCAAATATATGAAAAGTAAAAACTATTTTTAACTTTTACTATAAACATTAAAAATAATGTTTTTGTACTGTATTTTAAAAATTAAAATCCTTACGATTCCCAAAAAACTTTCTATTTCCCAAATATTATTTATTTACATTTACAGCGATTTCATCATGAGACATAAGGCTTAGATTTAAATTTAAAGATTTATTCAAAGGCTTGCTCATTCAATTTAAACTTATGTCAAATTTTGGAAACTGTGCGAATTTTGTATAAGTTTTCATTAAAATATGCAATTTTAATAAACAAAATTAAATATTTATTTTTGTATTTTATATTTATATTTAAGGTGAAAATATTCATATATAATATATCAGAATTTAAAATAAATACATTTAATAAATATTAGTTTAATGTAATTTTATTTGATTTATATCAATGAATACAACTTGTCTAATAAACTTTGTTATTGTTATTGTTAAAAATTAATACAACTGAATGCTAAATTTAAAGGCGACAAGTATTTTTCGTAGTATCGCTAATAAAATGGTTCTTGTATAATACTCGTATGAGGAAAATTATGATAAATTATATACAGGCAGAATTTTGTAAAAATATTTGTCCTTTCAATTACCAATTGCAAATCATGTCACCACTGTGCAGTGCAACGTTAGCCGATCGACTGGGGGCTGTGAGGTGGGCGTAACTATTGTCAATGTTGTGGCCAATGTTGTTGCCATTTGGCGTTTTGCTCTTGTTGTGGTTTGGTCTTCACTCGAGGATAAAATGCAACATGAAAGTGACCGTTACCGCTGCTGTTTCTGTTGCAGTTGCAGTTGCCATTGTTTTTGTTTTTGTTGCTGTTTGTAGCTGACAAATTGTGATTAGTGTTATGTCTTTGCTGGTTCCATGTAAATGTTGCGGATGTTGTTGGCAGCTGTCAGCATTTGGGCTTGTTTGTCGCACTTTATGCTTAAGATTCTATCGCTTTACATAGCGATTATGCAATTCTATAAATTTGTGAACTGGAATTGTGAGAAAATTAATCAAATAGAACGTCACACGGAGCGTATGCGCAATGTGGGTGCAACAAGGCAGTAAAAATTCTTTATGCGATAGATTGTTTGAATATGAATTAATTGCTACAATTAACTGCTGTATTGTGCATGCAAATTGCGTTAAATAAACTCGAGTTTTTTTTTCTGTGTGTGCTTCGAAGCTCAGAATAGTCAATTTGAGTATTTCCTGAGACAATGTGAGGAAATAAACAAATATATGAATGTGATATATTTTATACACCCTCTATTATATAAGCCCTCTGCATTGGAATCTTAATCTTAAACTGGAGATGTTCATTTCTTTAAAATTTGTTTGCTCAACAAATGAGAATTTTATTAGATAAAGTCGTTTGTTGACTTTAGTCTTCAGTTGACATTGATTTCACTTTATAAATCATTTGATTCTATGACTGACTGACTGACTGATGCTTCTGTTTGTTAGCCATCATTCCTGGGACAACGTGCCGCTCGTGGCATTTTAATCACACTCATAAGCTTTAATCAGCCCATTAACAGTGTGATTATACCCTATAATTGTACTTTTAGTGCTGATTTATGATGCCCTACAACACAATCACATGTGTTCAATTATAGCATGAGCAATTCATGAGTAGTTTTTTTTTTTTATAAATAATCATAAATATTCAATAGACTTTTGCCTTTTGGTGTAAACGAAATAAATAAAATGTACTTTTATGGTTACTATATATATTTATATAGCTTGGTCTGGTCGTGTCTCAGACACTTTGTGGACACAATGCCATTGTCATTGCTGCTTAACGTTGACATTTCGCTTGACATTTTGTAAACAAACAAAATACAAAAAAAATTCATTTTATTAAATGTCGACGAAATATATTTGTTATCTAAGCACAAGCATCACACATACAAAAATTCATATGTGATACATATATGAGTATGTATTTCTTGTTTTAGACCATTTGGCAACTAAATGCACTTTGCTAAATTATCGACATTAAATTTTAATTTGCATTTGCATAGCTTATACTTATGTTATTTACCTGATGTTTGTGAAATATCCATAAGCAGTTCCTGTAAAAGTGATGTTTTAATCAACATATTTTGCCAAGTCTTTCTCTATATAAATCTCCCGTTTGAAAGCTTTTTTCGTGTACAAAGAATAACATATTCTTATGCTATATAATGTTATAATTAGGGTATTCAGAAACTCTAATATTTGTGTTATGTGGCAAAGTGTTCATATGTTGTAATGACAACAAACCACACAGAAAATAAGTATATCACACCAAACATGCCCTGGGGTATGTATACAAAATTCGTCGTATTGAGACAAAATTTCAAAAGGAGAAAGGTTGCCAGACTGTTAAAAGTATCTAACGAAATAAGGTCACACTGAGGTTGGTATTGCTATTGGTTGTAAAAGTAAGCAATTTTTCTCTCTCCAGTAGCTCTATGGCTAAGAGTCACCGACCTGTCAGAATTAGAATTTTCAGTTAAATAACTAAGGTTCGAATCACCACAAATTACAATTTTAGTAATTGTTCCCTGGAAAGATTTTAAATTTAAATATAGAGATGCAAATTATTTTAAATTATTAAAATGGATTTTTACAGTGGCAAAAGCATTAAAAAAGACAAGAGTAAAAGACGGTGACACCAAACGCATGAGCGTAAACGAAATAATGAGAATGCTTGCTTTATACAAAACAGCTGTTCATTGAAATTAAACTCATTGAACTGGGAATTTATCATAAATACGACAGCAGAAACTTAAAATAGTCACTCACTAGCTACAGTGTTATCACTTTGCCACATAACACAAATATCATAGTTTCTGAATACCCTAAATGTAATGTTATAATGTTTTTTAAAATTTATTAGAAAATATTTGTATTTTTTTTAATAATCTTGAAGACTGTTCTACAAATATTTCAATATATCCTCCCAGTTCTTTATTTTTGTCAGTATTTTTCATTTTTTTCTGATGTTCGTACATTAATTTTTTATTTATGAATTTTTTTATTTATTAAATTTTTTAATTATTTGTTAACGACGGCAACAACACACAAAGGGCTAGATTAGCTTCACAGCTATTTTTTCACATTTGAGACCTAGAATTCACAACTGGTTCTGGCTTCTCAAAAGTGACACTAGGCTGAGATCGCTGGTCAAGTCAGCACAACGGTACTGATGATAGAGATTGTCATCTCTTTAAACATCTGTATACCGAGCCATGCTCCTTGCGTTCTGCAAGTGTTTTGTGTACTGTTGTTTGTTGGTATCTTATAGTCATTACTAGACCTCAAGTTAACCAAAACTTACTTCAATTTGTTGTCAAGTTTAAAGCAGCCGACATAATTTAAATTTATGTTGAACACTAAAATTTTAAATAACAATATTAGTTGAAGTTTAAGGAAAAAATAAAATATATGTAAATGTAAATTCCAAAAAATACAATTTTTAAATATAAACTATACAAATATAATTTGTTTTATTATTTAATTACTTTATGTTTCTCTCCTATTCTTTTTGTGCGACATCCATTTCTTAATGAAACTTAAAAACTGACATTCTCTTGATATTTTTACGCTCTTTCTCCCATTTTTTAAGTGCAACATTTTTGAATGCTTTGGATAAAAGTTAGTTTATAAATAAAACATACACTTCGTTGACAAATTAAGCGATTCAATGCCATCTTAGCTAAATGCATTTTTGATGCATAAAGTATGCTTAGAAAGTAAGTCGATATCATCTGACCTACACACAGCAGATTGTTAATATATATTTACACCCTTGTAACGGTATGTTCAATGTCAAATGCTTGACATTCAATCAATAATATGTGTATAATAATAGCTAAACATACTCATATGCACTATGCATTGTGTCGAAATAATTACCTATCATTATTGTTTATTAGAACATATTAACCAAGTGCGCCATTCATTTCCCCCCATGCATATATCAAATCTACAAATATTGATAAAATTGTATTAACTATTTTTGTAGCTGTTGTTGTTGTTGTTGTTGTTGTCCTTGCAATTGACAATCAACAATCAGCAATACACAGACAATGATCAGCGATCAGCGATAAACGATCAAAAATTGCAATATGATTTGCTTTACAAATTCATCACTTTCGAAATTGATTTAATCAAATGAGATTTAGCATTCGACATGTAAACAAGGATATGACAACAACTCGGGGGACTGTCATCGACATCGACATCGTCTATCGCTCTATATGGTCTATCGAACAGCTCAATTGAGATTAGACATGAGGCGTGGCCGTATTGATGTATTGATTGATTGACAGCTGGCCTCGATCAAAGTTAATGCGTTTTGTATTGTCTCCTTTTAAGGCAGTCAAAGTCTTGCAACATTTAAAAGATGATTTTGTATTAAAATATTCCCAAGACATCTGAATACAGTTCAAAGAACATTGTTTTGTATCAGGGATTGAACCCGTTACCGAAACCGCAACGTCTAACCGATATTAACCGGTTGGAATTTGTAATAAAAATATTTGTATTGCAATAATGCGAAATAACCGTTTAGTTGCCGATTTAAGACTGACGGTTATATTTGGAGCAACTCAAGCATTTACTTAATTAATAAAGGAGTTATCAAAAAAAATTTAATTTTTCATTTAATTATTGATCTCCCCTCTTTTGAAATCAGGCATTGAAACCGTAACTGTAACCGTTATATTTAACCGTTAACCGGTATTAACCGGTTGAAATAGGTACCCGTAACTGAAACCGTAACCGAAACAAATTTTTTTTTATTACACCAATACCATTAATCAAAATTATTCAAGCCGAAATAACCGTTAAGAAACCGATTCACTTATAACGGTTAATTTCGGTTTGGTCAAGCATCAAATTCAATTATATTGTCAAGGTGTAATTATCGTTTTTTAAAACTTTATTTAATGTTAATTTCTGCATACTTCATTTTGAATACTTGTTTTCAAATTTACAAATCTTTAAAATTTTTAAAATTTTTTTGAGAACCGAAAAATTTCCTATATATCGAAACCGAAACATTTAAAAAACCGTAACCGAAAACCAAAATAAGAGTATAACCGGAACCGGAACCGATACAGAAACCGATATTCGTTTCGGTTTGATACCCTGACTTGTATACAGTCGAACTTCCCTAACTCGAATCACCATTATCCACGAAAAAAGTTCGAGTTAGGGAGACTTCGAGTTAGGGAAGTAGAATTGTATGAAATTTGCCTAGTATTGCCACTCGATTTTGTTCGAGTTAGAGAGACTTCGAGTTAGGGAAGTTCGAGTTAGGGAAGTTCGACTGTATTTCATACAATTCCCATATATTGATAAGGAATGCTAATCGTTCTTGAAGCTACCTGATATTTGATCTGAATATTGTTATTTACTTAAATCTCTAAGACAAAAGTTGTTTATGCCGCCGATAAGCCGCGGAATAAAATCAAAACAAAAACAAAAACACATACGTAAGTAGCAAGTATGTATGTAAATAGCGAAACTAGTAAAATTTTCCAAAAGCCTCAATAAAATATCATAAAATTTCCTTCGTTTCTGTCAACAAACAAGCAAATAAGCAAACAATCTTTTATGTATATTGCATGATTGTCTGCGTAGTTATATTATGTTATTAATGGCAAACGGTGACATATTTAATATTTTATACCCTGTTAGTAAAAACAACAGTATTAGATTATTCGTTTTTCGAGCTTAGAAACTCTAAAATGCGCACTCTATAGAGAAGGTGATGTGCTTTATTCATTCTCTACTTATTTATGAAGATACAAATTAATTTCTTACATAACTTTGATGATTATGATTATTAAAAAGTTGGGAATTCTATGTAAATATGTGTGCTTACTATTGATATCACAATAATGAATTTTTACAGATAGACTGCACTTTTTTGAAAGCCTCTATTATTCCAATATGAAGCATATTTGCTTAGATCGTTAAAATAACTTCAGAGAAATAATACCTATATACAAATAAAAGATTTTTAGAATTTACACTAACAAATTAGAAAAAAACAAATAAGAAATATACAGGCCTGTTCCGGTTTTCACTTTCGGCAAGATTTTGCGAATTGAATTCACGTGACATTGAGCAAGTGAGTTTGAATTCGGAAGGGTTAAATCGATGATTTTGGCATGCTTAGCATAAAATTAAAGTGAAAATAAAATATTTATAAAATACTTCAATGTTTTGGGAATATTACTACGTTATCAGATAAAAAAAAAATATTTTATTTGATTTTTAAATAATTTTTATTTCATCATACCCCAAAATCGATAAGACTCTAACCTAACATTTTCGGCGGATTTGCTCGACCTGTTCTGGTTTCCGCAAATATTTGTGAAAATGAATAGCAACTTTATTAGGGCTGCCCTTGTATATGAAGAAAGTAGTAAATACTTTGGTACATATTTTAAGCCACAATTTAAAAGTTTTTATGTATTGCGTAATATAAAGAATTAAATTTCTAGTTTTTTTAATGCAAGTTTGGACAAAACTGTTCGTAAATTAATGCAAAAAAGAGCTGCTTATTTATGTAAACAAACACTGTGCAACAATTGACAACTCTGCAAAAAGACATTTCCAGCACTGAAATCAACCCGCGCTTTCAAAAATACAAAAGTTATAACAAAAGTAGGTTTTACCTTTGAAAAATGTTTCGACTTATGATTAAATAAATATTTGATGAATAAATTACATAATTAATAATTATTTTAACAGGCGAAAATTCTTTTGACGCAAATGTCTGATTCGCTTAGAACATTTTCCAGCACTGTTCTGCAAAAAATTACTCAACACAATGTGGATGGGAAATTCGGAGGGTAATTCGTAGGAAATGTAAAGGAATTTTAAGGGAAATTCGGTCAAATCTTGCGGATTGAAATTCGCAAAAAACAAGTGAAAACCGGAACAGGCCTGATAATTTTTGGAACATCAAAGTTTATATTTGTATGATCTATACATGTATCCAAACTAAAGATGTTGCATAGAGTATCTTTAGTAACAAAATTTAATTAAAATCTGACAAAGGGCATCTTTTAGTCGACCATCTGTTACTGAAGTGTGCATAATAATTTTACACATTCAACTATTTTATGCTTAATGCGTGGAGTTTAGCACGTGCACCCACAGACTGAGCAGGAAGAGATTGAATGGGGTCGACTAGGGGGTTGGGGAGCGGAAGGTTAGACGTTAGCGATAGGTTCATACATTTACAAATACACATACATTGTTGTTAATGCTGTCATTTGTCACGTTGTCTCAGGCGTTGGAATTTCTTTAGAGTTTGCATTGAGAAATTACCGCAGGCAAATGGAAAAATATAAAAAGGCAAATGGAAATTGTCTGGCTCAAAGAACGTGGCCTTGACATGGCAGCAGCTCTAATTTCCAACTGAAATACAGGATTGAAAGTTAAATTTGTTTAAAATAAAGTAAAATTTGACTAATTTTAATTTTAAATTCATAATGAATATTTTTATCAGAGTTTCAATTAATCAACAACCAATTTTTAATCAGATCAAGAAACTTTTTGCAAAACAAATCGCAACATTATAATTGAGTGGCTTTCTATGAGTTGTAGTTCAAATGGTCTCATATAACTTTTAAGTCTTGTTATACGATGATGGGCCATTATAATTAATAATAATAATTCGATTGCATGTTTGCACAAATCCTGTTATAATTGATGTAGCCAACTGTCTCGTGAATTAAATATAATTAATAACACCTTGACTTTTGCTATAGTTATTTAATTAAATAAAATATATACGTTTATGTTCACTCTATCAAATCAACAATAAGAATTATGGTATAACTAACATTGACCTCATTACTGAAAATAGGCAAATTGTTAACTCACTGCGCAAAATGTGTAAAAATGCTGATAACAAATTGTTAAATTATATATATTAATATAATTTTTTTTATTTGCCATGTAAATAAATAATTTATCATAAAGACCCGTGGGTAAAAGACACACACACACATACTCTCTACTATAAACTATACACATTAATCTCAAAACGTCGACTCTGCTACTGAAATTGATCAAATATTTTGTCGGGCATAGAAATCAAACTCGCATATTCGTATAAATGAATATTTAAACGTGCCATGACAAATGTTTCAGTCCCCAACTGTCAATAATTTTATCACTTCCCTCCTGTCGAATCGATTTGAATATCAGATTCGAATATGCTAATTGGTTCTGTGTCCAATGACAACTTTTTAAAAAATCATAAAAATGTATTTATCGCAACACAAATATATTAAACTTATTTAATTGAAATTGCTCAGCAGCTGTTTAATAATATTATATTTAGTCCAAATCTAGCTGAAATAATAAATCAATCATAATAAATTTATAGATATATATTTTTTGAATATTTTGTATTTTTTTTATTACTTATTTATGTGTAAAAAGCAATTTACAATTACATCAGGAAATTGGAAAGGCACAAAATAACTTAACCGCACAAACAAATACTTATGCATTGGGTTAGTGGAGAGGAACGTTAATATCATTACTGTATACTTTTGGCCATTGGCTGTCAATTTGTCAGCTGACCAAATAAGGTTCACAAAAACAAAAAAACAAGGTCCAAGATATATAGACAGCAGCAAAATAGTTGAAAAATTCAAGCAGTCCAAATAAAAGCTGTTTGTCGTCAAATGGCTTTTGAATACCCTACAATGTTTTATAAAATTAAAGATAATGCAAATAAATAATGATATCTAAGTATATATAAATTAAAAAACTCTTTGTCCTGACTGACTAACTGAGAATCAACATGTAGGCCAAACGGTTAAGGCTAGAAAGCTAAAGTTTTTACACAACCTAGCTAAGGTAGTTTCGCGAAATTCGAACTGTAGGAGGGTGAAATTCGGGATCTTAAAGATTTTGTATCGGTTTTTATCTAAAATATAGTGTAATGTAAAATTTTTGAGCAAGATACATCAACTTTTTTATAAAACCAAGTTATTTGAAATTAATAAATCATGTTAAAGCCATAAAATTAAGTGAAAATAAGTAAAAAATATGTTCTTTTTGTATTGAAATTTAATAACTTTAAAAAATCGAGGATAATTTAAAAACGGTTCGCTTTTAATTCAATAAATTTTATTTTCTTGGAGGGTATTAACCAATACATTTTGAATGTACTGTTATTTTTCTAAGAGCTCTAATGCTCTGCCTTATACGTAGCTAGGGTATTTCAACTTCCAGATATTTGGCGCCAAAGTCTGCATTGCACCGCCCGCCGAGTTGTACAAAATTGTTTGCATTTTTTCCTCATTTAAACGAAAATTGTGTTTTCCTGTCAAGCCGGTTTTTCTTTTCATTATTGGACCACACCAACATCGGCGTCGTCGTCGACGTCTTCGCAGTCAGTGTAAAAAAGCAAAACCAAACAACTTGCAATCAATGCTGACGATGTCGTTGTAGTTGTCGTTGTCGTTGCCATTGCTGTTGTTGTTGTTGTTGTTGTTTAGCTATTTTTAGCAAGCTGCAAAAAATAAAAGAGCTGTCGAAACTTTGCTGAAATGATTTTACACCTTCCGCCATACGGCAGACGAAAATGCAACAACACAAGACATAATAATAACTGAAGCTTTAAGCGTTGCATATTCAAATTTTAAGCTGAAAGCTGCATATCGGAAAGCGCATTAACTGTGCCTCAGAATTGCAGCAGCTGCTTTACAAAATCCTAGCTGCAATTGTTATTCTAATTTAACAAAATAGTCTATGATGAATTTCATACGGGCTTATTAAAAAAAATAAAGTATTCAATAAGGAAGCTAAAAATTCAATGGGTTCGACATCTAGTTTTTAAAATCCTCTCAAATAGTATAATATCAAATATATTTAAATAATTTTGACAAAATCTCCTGTCTTTTAATTTTGATAATTATTTCTAATAATTTCTTATCAACGGCTATTAGACGAAGTTAAATATTTAAAATGATGAATAAATAAAATGATTTTACCAAATGTCACTACTAAAAAAACATTGGTAGAGTAAATGTATATGAACAGCAAAATCTATAATACTCGTATTCTTTTCTAAATTAGTTTTTTTCGATTTGGGGCTGGGATATAAAATTGCAGTTAATATAACAGTAAAAGCGGCGATAAAGTGAACAAAATGTATATTTTTTATTTAAGCTTTCGAGATTATATAAAGACAAAAGATTTAGATAAGACTAAGTGCATATAAATAGGTTAACTAATTAAATTGTAAATATTTTAAATTAGTTGAAAATTCAAAAAGTTCTTCCTCGGGTTCAACCACCTGCCCAACTGTCGGTACTAGTAACGATTCACATTCATTTCCTTGGCTTACTTTTAATTTTAATTTTTATTATTATGTTTTTTTTTTTATCGATTTGTAAACAATATGTGGCTGTCTGTTTATTTTTGCAGTAGCTGAAACTGCAAACCAAGAATAAATATAAATAAATGTAAATATGAGAGAAACACAATGAACGAGCGAATGAACAAAACGAATGAAAACATTGGCATATAGTATACGCTAGAAAAACACACAAATATTGCAAAAAAAAACAAAAAATAATAATTTTAGAGAAAAATAAAATTTATTGAAAGCTGAAAATGCCGCCAACTATAATACTTACTTACGTAAATATGCGTCTCTGTGTGTGTATTGTGAGTGTGATTGTTGTGTGTCAAGGAACCGAACAAAATGTACAAAATGTGTTTAAAACTTATAGATTCCTCAAAAGATTTAAAGCTAATTGCAGTCAAGCAGACAGCCGACAAACGCGTATTATTATTTATTTTGGGCAATCGAATCAATTAAAACGCCGACTTGTTTGGCATTAAAAATTGTGGAGAAGTTTTATGATGACTCGCAGCTAATTAGCATCTAAGTCACCAATAATTATGGCGAAGTAAATACATCGGGAAGGAAGACATAAAATGACTAAAACTTGTTATTGATAGAGACTCTGTATGCCACACGAATTCGTAATCATAATCTATGTACTTATGATTGCAATTGCATTGTTATTATAATTGTGATACACGTACTGAAAATAACTTACAATTGTGAAATAGAAGCGAGAAATGATACTGCAGTTTTTTTAATTTTAGCTGATACCAAAATATGAAGAAAATAAAAAAGAAGAAAAACAACAGAGGATCAGAAACTGCATCATTTGTAGTTTAAGTCAAGTCATGGCTTTCAAACGTTCAAAAGCAAAAGAAATTCTCATGCAACATTTAAGATGAATGCCCAAGGCTGACAACTAGATGATATTATCGATATATAAATATTAAAATTACAAGTTGTTATGCTATATTAATTGTTTATGATCAGCGCCTGCGACCTTGTAGCAAATTTCCTTGTTTAACTGGTTGTTGACAGAGGGTGGCATTCGCACTTTCACCCTAAACAATGACCTACATTAAGTTAAGGCAGGAAATGGCTTCGCTTTAAGTTAAAACTGTTCAATTATGTGTAATTATAAGCCGGCTTCCAGTGCGTATGAGTAATTTAATTGAAATTACAAAGTCAGCAGCGACTAACCTCCAATAAATAAATACAAAAAATTAAATAAAACATACACATTAACAATGTAAATAAGCAGCAGCTCCCGATTTAAAACAAGTTCATTGCACATGTGCATTAGAAGCAACGGCCAGGGCAAAACCAGCTGAAAACCAGCTAAAAATCGGCTAAAAGCGTCAGCGATGTTGCCAAGTGCTTGGCAACATGCCTTAGCAACATTTGCTGTTAAGCACCTTATCATCATGTTTAGTATGCTAGAATATTGAGCTTGGCTCGAAATTTAAGTCTTTGGCTATATAATATATTTTGGGCGATTAACTAAAGGAAATGATTAAATCAAATGCATTACATGGCAGTAACTAGCGTTACGTTAAATAAAAATCATACAAAATAAAAACTAAGTAAATATATAAACAATCTGTAAGCTGCGCTTAAACCTGCCAACAAAAACACGTTTATGTTTATTGAAGCACATGGCGACGCGCCCAGAGAGCAACAGCGCCAGAGAGCGCGAGAGAGAGAGAGCTAAAGAGATGAGCGGTTGGCGCAGAGCGCTGCCCTACAAACAAACAAACTGCGCACAGTGACTGCAAATGTAATTATATATGTATTTTTAAAATTTGGTTTTTGGGTCAAACTAATACAAAACATAACCAAAAGATAAAAATATGTGTCTTTTCAAGAGTCAAATCGAATTGAAATAGCATTACACGAGTTATAAAGAAATCTGCTAAAAAAATTTGACAAATTTTTAAACTGCTGAAATTGTCAGACATGTGCTTGTGCTCCACTGTGCGAAGGCAATAAATAGCATAATTTACACAAGAGCGTCGACTGCGACGGCGGCAGTGGCAGCGATGTCAACGCCAACCAAAGATCGTATTCGTATTCGTTGGCGTTCGGTTATTGTGTGTTGTTGTTTTTTTTTTTTTTGTCTGAGGTTTGTTGCCGCTTTCTGAGACCCATGCACGTTCGTTTCACGGTAGAAATTTTCGATCAGTTTAAGTTTTTCATTTGCAACGAACGCAAGCAAATCGCTCCGAAGCGAACGCAATACGAAACAGCAAAAACTCTTAATTTGTATAGCTCGTTTAAACCAAAAAAAAAAAAAAAAAAACGCGCGCGCGGACTCCGAAACAAGAAAAGGATAAAAATATATGTACAACAAAAATAATAATAACAATACCGTAAATCGGCTGCGTGCTAAATAAAATACATAAATAAATGCAAACACGGGTTCAAATGTGCAGCGACAGCAAAAAATATTGTAAATTGTTTAAAAATGATACAAAATAAAAATAATAATAATAAAATACCCCGTCACACACATTCCCATGTTTTGTTTAATTGTTAAATTATCTGTTTATCTGTATGTTTCTGTATGCGTGTGTGTGTGTGTGTGTGTGTGTCAAAGAGAGTGTGGTTTTTAATTTGTTGTATCCAAAGCAGTAATAATTACTGCAATTGTCTGATATTGTCTGTGCCCATTTCGTGGTTGGTTTTTCGTTTGATCGCAAGCAAACCATATTTGTCTCCATTTTTGATTTTTGATTCCAAACTGTCTTGCGGTACCGTTAGATTAAAGCTTCCAGCTTCCGTTTTTGGACACTGGAAAAAACATAAAACCATTTTAAATATTTTTCAAATTTTAATGTGAATTTAGATTTAAAATCTATTTTTTTTAGTCTCAAGAATTTATAAAAAACTGTATTCTCAGTTAAATTCATAAATAACATTTGGGAGTGTGTGAGTGTGTGTGTGTGTACACAAATCTAATAATTTTTATAATATATTAATGTGTTAAATTATGTTGTTTAACAAAATTTCAGAGTGCACTAATTCTACACTCTTCGCCTGGTGCTTAAGAGAAAGAGAAAAAGAATTAAGATTAAAAAAAAATTACCGCGCGAGTGCTTGTGCCAAATAAATACGAATTAAACGTTTTAAAAACTTAACGAGAGTGATAAAAAATAAATAAAAAAAACAAAAGTGAAATTATACCAGTTAGAAATGTGACTAAAACAACATAACGAATTTACTTGCTAATTTAAAAACCAAAAGAAACCGAGAAGGAAGAAACGGAAACACACCAAAAGGAATTAAACCAGTGCAGTAAGAGCGCCGAGCTCAGAAGGCAACCGTCGACACATAAGGCAAAAAAGCGATCAAGCTACAAAGCAGGTGTGTGTTTGAGTGTGTGCAATGAGTACTTGAATGATGTAAGAAACAAAATAGGAAGCAAAATTGCCTGCACTCTGTAATCTGTGCATGAAAATAGGCAAAGAAACGATTGCCGAAAGCTGCCAAGTCGAGAGGCAGTTTGCAATGACTCTCTCACCGCCTCTGTCTCTCTCTTTCTGTCTCTCGCGCGCTCTTTTTCTGTAGCTTACACTCTCTCTCGGTATCTATGCATAAGCCCTTCTTCGTCTGGTGTTGCAGTCTAGGCTTCTGTTAGTTTTCGTTTTTCTTGTGTCATTGAACGGTTTGCCATTTGTTCGTTGCCCTTTGGCTCTCTCACATACAAAAACAACAGCACACCAGCAGACAGCGAAAGAGCAAAACTCTACAACTGGAATTGTTATTGTCCTCTTGTTTTTAACGTTTACTGCATTCACATTCACTTTTATGTGTGTATGTGTATTCACATTAGGCGCTGTGCTAATCCAAGTTAACCAACAAAATTATTGCCATTATTCTTGGCTCTTGCCTACGGGTCAAGGCATTTTATGCCCCTTCTCAACTATTATTGTTGTTGTTATTTCCTATGAGTGTGTAAAAATATTTTATTTATTACAACTTGAAGCCAAAGCGCACAAAAAAACAGCTGACCAACCAAAAACAAAAAGAAGACGAAAGGAAAAAAAAAAACAATAAAAAAATCCAAGCAAATCAAACTTGGTCAACAACAACGAATATGAAAAAGCATAGTGAAAAAAAAAATACTGAAGACCTACGCCTAATTTAAGGTCATCAGCACAATAAAACAAAACAACCCCATCAACAAAAAAAAAAAAAGTTCAGCACGCAAGTTTTACTGTCTTCGCTGTGGTCGTTATTTCTGAGCTTGGCTTTGTCTACGGCCCTTCCATGCCATTTGTGTAGAGAATTAAAAAGGCAACGGTATTCCAAAAGTAATGAACTCACACACACACAGCTACATACATGTGATGATTGTATGTGTAATTTAATGTATTGTAAAGAGACGCCAAATCTGTGCAAACACTCGTATTAACATTAACTACCGTTGCCGCCTCTGAGTCACACAATTAATTTGGCTTGATAGTTAATATAATTATGTCTAGCAGGGCTGACCAAAAGTTGCAATTTCATTTCTAACTGTTGTCCATTTTTTTCTCCACTATTTATGCTAATCTGGTACAACCTGCTTTAGATTCCGACTTTGTAGACTGTCTGGCGACTGCTTCTTCTGCTTTTGCCTCTCTTTGCTCTTCGATGCTCTCTGCATCGTTCGCTCAACTAAGAGAGTGACGCGACGCTGTCGGAAAGCTCTAAGCTCCGTTATATTGATGTGTGTTATAAATAGCTAAAGCTCATAGGGATTTTTTTGAGATTAACTAAAGTTAAATGATAACAACTTTAAATAATAGTCTATGCATTTTCTAGCCATCAATCATGTGTGAATTAAATACGTTCAGTTTATTAATTTCCGTCTATCTTTTAAATAAATTATTTACATATTTTGAAATATTTATTTATTTACCATTGAGTTTGCCAACTTACTATCTAACTTTTATTTGTTTAGTTGATAAGGAAATATTTTGAATTTTGCTTAAGCATCATAAATTTGGTTTTATGCTTTTATTGAACTTTCAATTGAAAGCTTTGATACAATTATTAATATATTTTTTATCGCATTGGACTCTGAAGTCTTGTGGTTCCATATAAATTCATATGCACAAAAGCACTTTAAGAGCCTGTCGCGATAGGTAGAAAAAAAAACGTATCTATAGATAAACAGATTTATTTTTATATGAAAATTAAATGACAACTAGCACTGAATTCAGGCCAGCGAAGTCAACCGGCAAAACATTAACAACAACATCTACAATATAAATTGGGCGTATCGTTTCGGGGCGTGGCAATGCAAATCAATTCCGACAACTGTAAAATATTATTTTAATTAAATGCGTTCATAATTTAAAAAGCCAACACGGAAATGCGAAAAAAACACAGAAAAAAGTAAAAGATGCATCGCGAGGCGTCGCGACGCGTAGATACTTTTGTATCTTTTTATTGATTTTGAGAGACAGCTTGCAGCGCTTAAATTAATTTTAATATATACATATGCATACTTATTTATATGAAGTGTGTGTGTTTATATGAGGAAGTAAAATGGAATCGCATCGTTATCATTATCGCTGTCGTTGTTGCAGTTATCTACAGCTTTTGTCTTTTTTAAGGATTCCCGAAAGCTGTATATTATATTCCCCGGGCTATCAAAAGAAGGCTTGTCGCTGCACAGAGAACGTATCTTGTGCATACCATATACATTTTTAATGATTCCTTTTTAATTATTGTTGTTTTTCTTTCATTTTTTATTATTTATATTTGATTTATTTATGAGGTTTTTATTTCGCGCGCTTGTCTCGGACAAAGAGGCTTACTGTGATTTTGTTATTTGTTTGTTTAACATGGCGTGAAAAAAATGTCATAATTACACAAATAAATACACGAGTTCAAACACACATACTTCGTATTCCAAAAAAAATCAAAATCAATCGTCTTTCACAAAGACACTTCATATGCTCCTTAAGCTCGCAAGTATCTGGCGGCTTTTGTATCTGTACAAAGAGCACTTTGAATTGTTGTTATTTTCGGTATGTATGTGTGATTTATTGATGATGTCGATATTGTCGATGATGTCGATGATTAAATAAGCGCACTTCCATTGTAGATTTGACAGTGCGGTAGCTTCTGCCGACTTAATTGCAATTAATTATCAACAAAATGAGATATATCCTTTACTTTCAGCTCAATTTATTTCTCATTCATTTATATCCCGACACTGTTTTAAATGACACAAATTGGTTCCTTAATAAATAATTCCATTTTCCTTATAATATAATAATACTAAAAGCTAACATCAAAAATTTGTCGAATTCTCTACTTATTTTGATAAGCAAATAATACTATATTTGATGAAAGTGGCTTTATTTTTGATATTTGTTATCACCTTTAATTTGTACAACGTATAAATATTGCAATAAATTCTGAAGTATAGTTTGCTAAATATGTATTTATATATTTCACTCTATTTTTTTGGCTTGAACTAATTGTGTACTAATTGAAATGCGCATTACAAATCGCAAAGCAAAATGTGTAGGCGAAATAAAGTACATATTTAAGCTTTAAATATTAATATAATTTGAGTGAAACTAAAAATAAAAATATTTTCGAATATACACACGTATATTTATGAACATTTCCCATGGGATTATTATCTCAAAACACTCTATAAATATGTTTAACGACCCACACAAAATATTTTGAAATAGTTTGGATATTATTATAGAATTTATTTCCGTTTTGCATATTCAATCATTTCTCGTCCGGATCGCCGATCGTTCTAGGAGGGGTTTTCAATCATTGAATATCGCTTATTTGGTTCCGTCTTGCGGTTTGTGTTGATTTTGCAATTTGTTTTTTGTTGTCACACTTGTAAGCAAAATTGTTGATTTTTCAATTCATTTATTTTACTTTATATTTTGTTGTTTCTGTTGTTGTTTTGCGGAACAGAAACTTGACGATTGATTGGGTTTGATTAAGCACACACAGATACATACACAGCTATGAAAGTAGTTAGCAAAAATCACAGGCAAAATGCCGAACTGGTTTCCAAACAAAAGGCGACCACTTCCGCCATAGTAAAAACTTTTGTTTTTTCTACGCTTACAGAGTCTGGCCGTTGTCTGTTGATTGAAATTTTTATTGACAATAACACAACAACAAGTAGTCACATTTTTGTTTATTAATTGTGCAAGTACACAAGATATAGATACAAATAGAAATAGAAATAGAGTTACAGATACGGATACTCAGCATGTCAGCATTTTTGCGGCCTGCACAGGTTCACACACAAAATCGGCTCAAGTGTCACGGTTACGGATTATGTCAGTTTCAGAACCTCCCTCATGTCTCCCCCTTCTCATCTTGCCCAGTTCCGACCTCCCGGTACTCGGCTTTCCTGTTGTGGACTAACGTCATCGCTGTCTTCGAACTGTCATGTGCTTGATTTTTAATTCTAATGCGGATTTTTCTATCGTAGCTTTCCACAGTTGTTGTTGTGTGTTTATAAATTCTACAGATATTTATGTAGATACTTGTATCTGAGTAAATATTCTAGACTTGTTCTATATAGCTCGCTGTCTGTTAAATTTGATGAGAAGCTTTACAATAGAAATATTATTTATAGTAATTATTATTTTTTGTTCACACAATGATATTACTTTATTCATGTCTACTTCTTACTAAAAAGTTAGTTATTGCATCATTCAATTCATATACAAAGTTATCTACTCAATCTAGTTGCACATTTCGCTCCCATAAATACCATAAATAGTTGTAGTTAATGTTTTTATGCTCTGAACACACCTCTTGAATTGCCCAACCCATAACCAGCATGTTCAAGTTTTAATTTAAAGCAATTGCAACAGCCGGAACAAGTGTTAAACTAGTTAGTTTATGATTCAATAGACAGAACAGCGATTAAATAGATTAAATAAATTTGCTTAAATGTATTTTAATTTTAGATACAAGCAGAGTATTTTATTCAAATGCTCAGCTGAGCGATGTCATATTTAGTATAATATTGAAATTTAAACAAATATATAAATGTAAATAGGAATTTTTACTTATTTGAATTATTATTCAATTTCAAATTGCTTTTGAATTAATCAATATATTGAATAAGGAGTAGTTACTATTTGTATAACCTTTAACCCTTTTATTCAAATGCAGGCTATAATTGACATAATCATATTTCATAATGGTTGTTGCTGTTGTCGTTGTGTTTATTGTTAGTGCTGCCACTTGACACTTTTGCTAATGAAAAACGGTGGGCAAAACGGTAGCAGACACATGTAGATACATTTGTATCTTTAAACAAGCATACGCATACACCCACAGTTCAACGACTTGCGGCGATCAGTTATGTTTTTTCTTTTTACCATTGCTTTGTATTATTTTGCAAAGAGATACAAAGACTGAAATATTTTGTGAGTGAATTAATTATGTTCAAAATTGCTTGATTTATGATCTCAGGTTGATCACGTTGACAACAGAAACTACTTGAGTATTTGTGGTCTCGAATTGGAAATTCCTTTGGAATTTTGAATATGTTTGCTTAATATGTGTGAATATTTGCTGCTTGTGTCACATATGATATCAAATTTATGAATTTAAGTCGCTTATTAACGAATTGTTTTTGCAACCGGTTTTTGCATTACTCCAAATGTCTGAGGGGGCTGGGGATTATGGATGAGGAGGAGGATCGGCAGCTCACAATTGGCAGCTGTCTCATGTAGATTCAGAAATAAAAAAAATTATATTTGAAGGGTAATTGGCGAATCGAAACTCACACACAAGATATGAAGCTACTCATACTTTTACAATTGAATGACTATAAGAACCAAAGATAATCACAGTGACAGACACGAATGCCTGTATTTACTTTGCGAATCGGTGAATGAACAGCGATAGCCAAAGCAAATATGAAACTGGGTTATAAATGACATCAAATATATATTTATGGTCGTTCATTAATTGAATCTTACTATAAAAATATCTTAAAGTCCGAGCATCTTCATCATTTGTATGTTGTGCTGAAAAACAATCTTTTCTCTCTCTTTAACTTATGCACTTTTAAGAAAAACAAAATATCTGACATACATATTGCCCACATACGATGTTGCTGTTAGACACGCGATTTGTATTTTAGCTGTACGACGGCATTAGATAAATTTGTATCTTTTAGTTGTTGCGACGTGTGTTGGAGTGTATGTTGTTATACCCTATATACAAATATTGCGGCAGAGCGTAGAAGAGACGATTCAATATGAAAAAGATATACTCAAATATATCTCTTAGATTTTTTTGCGTGTTATTCCTATTTATTTTCATGTGCCTTAATTGCAGGGTACTCTGTAGTCTGGCATACTCGCAACGGTAATTTTTACATATTCTTTCTTTTGCGTTTCATTTCATTTGGCTGAGTAATGTTGTGGGGTGCGTGAGTTTTGTATCTTACAGATACATTCGCTCAACGGTTTGTGCAATACGAGCATTGACAAAAGCGAAAGTGCAATTCCGCATGTGTGAGTGTGTGTGCGAGTGTGTGCCAAACACATTTTTCTTTGGTGCCATTAATAGCTCTTATTCTTGCCACCGCGTACTCAGTTTAAAAACGTCGTGCTTATCTCGAAATTGCCCTGGAAAATCCAATTTTAGCTTTGAGATTAGCCGTTTGTGGTCAACATTCAGTGGTTAATTGAGCAGTGGTATTAGAGGCAAAGTGCAAAGTGGTAAATCAGCTGATTTAAATTGGTTACAAAACACAATTAACTTGAGTTTATTTATTGTTTATTCCATTTTCATTAATTTGTCATTCTATTCAATAGTTATGAGGCAAATGTGTGAATATTCATTCAGTCGATCTGCATCATTAAATTTTTAATTTGACAACTGATCATTTTAGCAGTCGAATGATAATCTTACTAAGTTGTCTAAATTTAAAATATAATACATTGCATTCATTAATTTAAATTAATCAAAAATTCAGCTCTATAAAATTCTTAAAATTTAAAGCACTTTAAGCAAAATGAAAATTAAATTGTAAAATATTTCCTTAATAAGTCCTTCAAGAAGATTCTTTTATACCCACATTATAAATGAGTTAATTTATTTAATATTTAAATTAACTAAAGTAAATTAAAAAATAATATGATTTGTAAAATTAAACTTAAAGTAATTTTGGTAAAAAACAAATTAGATATCATATGGTAAAACTAAAATCAAAACATTTTTTACACAAACTCTTGTATTTATTAAAAAAAGATACTCGTAATATTGCAGTGTAATTTTCTTAATTTTCAAAGAAAGAAGTTCGTTTATCAGCAGTTTCATTGAAAACTGCAATTACAATTCAATTCACGACTTGGACTCCGCCCTCTTGGCCCTTTTGGCCATGGCCCGCTGCCAGCTGGGCTCGTTTATCTCTGTTCCTCTTTGAAGTTTGGCTACTGAATGGAATGGAATTAGTCATCATGATGATTTTACAGTCACTTGCCACTTGTTTGTTGCATTTCCAATCAAGTATGAAAAGCAGACATGCCATTTGCCTGGTCCAAATCCAATGTTCACTCGTGGCTGGCCTTATCAGTGATTGCTCTTATCACGTGCTGTAGTTTTCCACTTGCACGCCTTGTTTTTCCATATTATGGAAAATTTTGTCACAGATTATATGAATGGATGTAGGGGGCGGGGGCAAAAGATGAATGGCTTTAATATTGACAATAGCCGACCAGTTTTGTTTTCGGCTGATTGGCCATGACATTGACACAGTAAGATTTTTGATTTTGTTTTGTTTTTTTCTTGTCTTTGCTTAGTGTATCAATTTTATTCATTTATGCGCATTGCACAATTGTTGGACAATGTATTCAAAATGCGACTCTTTGATTGGCACAGACGATGGATGCAAAGCCTTCATGGCCCAATGCAATTTGACAAAAACGCCCTAGACCCAGACCCAAACCAAGACTCAGATAGAGAGTGAGTGCCAGACGGGTACTCATCAGTGTGGGTTGTATCTCCCCAGGCTGTCAAGCGTGAACTTTACTTCAGTTGAGTTCACTTCGTTGGCAATGTAAATGCCTTGAAACTGACCGGTTGTGGTCACTCTAAGTCTCAGTCTGAGTCTGAGTCTGAGTCTGAGACTCAGCTGCGCACTTAACGTGTATGCAAGGTTATGAATATATTCGTTTATTCATAATTATTATACGGGGTCGGATGTTATTCAAATTGCTTGTTTCCTATACGATTACGACTATGAGTGCGAATACAAGTGCGATAATATTATGGAATCTGTTTGATAAGACCGCACTTCAATTGGGCTTACACGTTTTAAAGCCGTTTAAAGTGTTTACACTACAAAATCTGCACATGCACAGTACAATAGATAATGTCGTAACCCCTAAGTAGTACTTGAGTGGTTCCAGAGTCTATCTAATCACATTGCCTAATAACTCACTTCAGTCAATCATTTTGCACTAAACAAGCTATAATCCCGTCAAGCTTTCTCGCCTGTTAAGTACTATGTAAACATTAAGCTGTCCATCGTTTTGTATAAACTAGAAGCAATTATAGCCCTGCTGTGATCTATTGCCAACGAATTGACGTGAGAATTGGAATGACACACACACATACACACACACACAACTATATAGAGAAAGAGTAAAATCAACCAGGCGTTAAACTCTAACAACTGACAGTTTACAGGCCCCAGATACTCGATTAGTTGAATGCTATTAGACAGTTAACTATAATTTCATTCAACTTGCGCCTTAACTCGTGGAATTTCCATTGTTCTAACCGCCTAATAGGGCGGGGTTAAACGATGTTTACATCTCTGTTATATTTATATGTATTTTACTCGTAATCGAGCACTTTCGATTTCGAAAACAACGCTTCTATCGCCCCTAAACTCGTCCAAATCAAATTATCATATTTTTATAAAAAATACTACTATTGTTTCTATAATCGTATATAGCAATTTTAGCTATTGCTGCTATGTTGTTGTCGTAGGTTGGGAACATTGTTATGATGTCATGAAGTTTCAGCTTATTTAAATTATTAGCTGTTTGTTTTTCCAATCTACTAATTTAAGAGTTTTGGGGTATATTTGTTTGAGTATTCACTTTGTAACTGGGGTTGGTAGTAGCAATATACTCGATATCAACTTTTTCGCATTCTTTAAATCTATTTTAAGATATTTATATTGTTGTTATCTCAACTTAGTTTGAAATTGATTTTTTGTACCCAACCCATTTAAATGTCAATTAACACTTTTTATTATTTGTTTTGTTGAGATTCTTTAAATTGATCTTTACTTCCATCTTAGCTACTTATAAATGAAATATTATTTATTTCACTCTGAAGATGATCACTGATATCTTTAACCGAATATGCAAATCTAAGGTAGTCCTTTGATATTCATTTGGGTTAATGGATGTTTATATTTTATAGTTTGAATTGATCACTATTAATTATGCTAAAGATTATGCTGATCGTTCTGAATATATATTTTTAAATCATTTATTATAGCTCAAATTTCAATTAAATAATATCAGTTTTTAATGATTTAGTGATCTTATACTGATTATGCTGACATTTCTAAATATATATTTTTTCAAATCTCTTACTAAAACTCAGATTTCAACTGAAAATTTATTGATTAGTGATCTTATACTTATTCTTGTACAAATTGCTTCTGCTTATCTTTTATTCTAAACACAAATGAGTATCTGATTTTCTATATTGATTAACTGCTGATCTTACAGTGATCTTTCGTTCGAATGACTATATGGTAATCTATATCTGATTAACTCCTGATCTTACAGTGATATTTTGTTTGCTGTAGGTGATCCAATCAGTCACTATAACTGAATGCTAGTCACTTGTCACTTGTCACTATTGCAACTCATTCCCGTAATGATCGCGCCCTATTCCCCTTGTTTCACAACGACGGATAATTGAGCTGCTTTGCTGTACGACGAATAGTACGTTGCATGCAGTTGGATAATCGTTTATATATTCAAGCTGCGATATCATCGTTTTTGTCGGCGACGTTGATGTTCCAGGTGACCGACAATGGCCTGCTAATTACGGTGCTAATGTCGGTTCAATGGAGTTCATTGAAAGTAAAAGTTGAGCGACTGACAGAGCGAGCGAGACAGACAGATGTGAGAGAGATGGCGAGAGCTATATGGTTTTTTTTGTTTGTAGTTATCACGCCCCTCTCTTAGGCAAAGTTATTGAAGCGCAGCAATTTTGCAATGCTCTCTGGAATGTTGATAATTAATAAACGTAATATTTGCAGCGCTTAACGGTTAACGGTTAAGGGTTAACGGCAAACAGTTAACGACTGAATTGAAGCTAATTGAAGGATCAATCGTTTTAACCAAACATGAGCATCATCGATAGCGGCAAATATCGCCTGCGCAAGGATTGGGCCAGCGCCTCCATACCATCATTGGTCAACATCGATGAGCACGTGGACGGCGATGGCGAGCCGGAGAATGGCAAGAATAGCACAACGGCGCCTCTGCCGCCACAGAAGCCACCGCGTCGCAGTTCCCTGGCGCTGGGACTCTTCTCCAGCAAGTCGGACAAGAGCCAGAAGCGACGCAGCTCCATCGCCGTCGCCTTTATGCGACGTGATAGCAATAAGGTAAGTCGGAGAAAATAAATGATTAAAATTAGTTAGTATTTTAGATATACTTTAATTATACTTCAAATTTATACTTGATTTTAGTCCCAAGTGCTAAAAGTTAGCACATAAATTCTTTAACCAAGTACTAACAATCTTGATATACGAAGAACGAATCTTTAATTAATAATAATAATATACTTCAATTATACTTCAAATTTTTACTTGATTTTAGTCCAAATTGGTAAAAATTAGCACATAAATTCTTTAACCAAGTACTAACATCTTAAATTAATCTTAATCTAATAATAATAAATTAATCTTAAATTAATAATAATAATATACTTCAATTATACTTCAAATTTATACTTGACTTTAGTCCCAATTGCTAAAAATTAGCACATAAATTCTTTAACCAAGTACTAACAATCTTGATATAAGAAGAACGAATCTTAAATAAAGTAAAACTCTAAATTTACTACAATTGGGTACCAATATTCAGGTTCGACAGATCAAGTTCGTTAAATCTTAGATCAAGTTATTTTATTCTTATATCTTTTTAACGTTCGCGTGTTTAGAATTCCCAATTGGTTCTGGCTTGTCTGCTATGCGGATAATATTACACGAAATAATTTCTATAGTCTTCACTTACTTTCACAATAAATACGTCTGCAGTATGCTTAAATCAAGCACCATATATATTTTAACATATTTAACATGTGTACGCAGTTCGAGAATCAAAAGAACCTGAATCAAATTAGAATTGTACGTTTTAAAGTAATTTTAAGTTTGAAAGTAATTAAATGTTCTTACTTAAAATAAGATTGAAATATGAACTTGACTTAAGTAATCTCAATTTTTGTAAGAATATAGTTTAAAATGTCGCTCTTTAAGTATGAAATACTTGATTTTTTCCCTCTGTGCATATAACTAATCCCTGTTTATTACTTTCTTTATCTTTCTTTCTCTCTGTGCAGAACTCTGCCAAAGACTCGTATGAATCGGCTGTGCGCAGCGAGAAATCCGATGGATCAGCCACGCCCACCAACAGTCCCGATATTGTATACAGCTCGGAGGAGAATATACGCGCCAGTTCACCGAATGAGCCTGGTAAACTGACTTATTTTGAGGATGGCACACAGACACGTGCTGTCGTCCAGGGCATGAATCAATATGATACGCCCAACGATCGTCAGCGTCGACGTCGCAGCTCGCTGCAGACAAAACTCGATCGTCACAGACGCAAAAAGATGGAGTTCATCAATCAGAGGAGCCTGGACTCCAATATGACACACAGCGAATCGCACGGCGATCTGACCAATGATAGTATGGCGGCCAATGGTTCCAATGGAGCCGGCGATATGAGCAGCTATCCAAATAATGATGATGATGATGAGTACGACATTGTCGATCCCAATCATGGCGAGTACTTTCCGCGTGAGAAGCGACACTCCTGGTGGAACATTTTTGTACCCGACAACTTCAAGAACAGGTTCGCTATTGCAATTGCAACTATCGATAAGTCATCTTAATTACACATCTCTAACCGTAATCGTTTTATAAATGTTTAACAAACGCCTTGCAAGTGACTAAAATGCTCGAAGAATGTTTATTAGATTCCGTATCCTGCTCAATGCTCGTCCAAGAAGTAACTAATCCATTTCAGAAACTCTTTCGATTAATTGCTGTCCAGAGTCTTTTAACTTATGTGTGTATTTGTATTTCCGCCTTTCGCCAGATCGATGCTTATCCATATGATCCATTAGGGATCGTCATAAGCTTACCATTTCCAATTTAATTCAATGATTTCACTGAAATCATTCGTTATGAGTATTCGAGTACTCGTTAATGGATTATCGTTCATTTTGTTGCGTCATCATCTTTTTGCACAAAATTCTTTAAGCGTTAAGGCCTTGACTTTTGCCTTTTGTAAGCCGCAACGAAAAAGACCTCAAAGCTGGCTAAATTAACGCACAGCCATTAATAACGATCGAAGTGTGCAAAAAATAAAAGTTGGGCAACATTTTAATGAAATAACTGAGAGTCGTAACCCTTTTATTATTTGGAGTTGGTTCATTCCCCTCCAAGACTCTTCTTTAGCCCATATGAAATCTACTTGCCCTTGAACCCAGCTTAAAGATAAACTATTGACGGATCATGACCTGGTCAAAAACTTGAACTTTGCTGAACCTGAAAATCAGACACGCCTTTCGTCATTAGCAGTCTGTCATCTGTCTATTAAAGTCCCATTATTTATATATACTAGTGATTTATTTGTTTTTTTGTTTTTGTTTAAACAATTAGGATGGGCGCTGTCTTATACTCCATATCACATCTTATATTGTAATCAGCCCATTAAAACAATTGAATGTTGCATGTTATCTGTCTGTTATCTGTTACTTTAATTGTTTATTTATGTGCCTTTTGTTTCTTATAAATATATATTTTTGCATAATTTCGCTTCCTTAAAATGACGTTTTCGCTTGTTTTTCGGTTTTTCGGTTTTATTTATAAGCACGAGCATTTCATTTTCCTTTTTTAATCGTTAAATTTTTAATTTTGTGTACTTGTCACACTTTGTTTTTGTTTTTGTTATTGCGATTGTGTGATTGTGGATTTTAATTGGCAGCACACCAGACGCTGATTATTTCTTATTATTGTTATTTTATGCAGCGTCAGTAATCAGAAATTTCTCCGACTTTAATATATACCTCCATTTTCTTCTACGAATTAAAAACCATTCAATTTAACGAGGGATTGCCTTTTTCTTTGTGCAAACTAATCAAGGCATCGATCAAATGTACACAAAAGCCACTGTCTATTGATAGAAGGCAATTTTACAATTTTGCAATGCAAATCAGTCATTGAAGACAGTTCATGCATGGTATTGTTTGTATAGGGTATATAGGGTATACTCCTACATACACTTGTACATACATTTTAATCAAGCCCATTTGCTGCAGTTTGGTTTTGTGTCTCACTCTCAGTGTCGTCGGCCTTCTTTATGTAAGTCTTGGGAAAGAAACAGAATATGTATACATGTGTATAGGAACGATAGAACCTGGGGCAATCAACTGCGCAACTTACAATTCAATGTCAATTGAACTTGTAAAACGAATTAATTGCTAAATGAAATGTAAACAACAACCAAATGAAACCGAACGAGCAACAACAAAATCTAACCGTCTTCTATCGTTGTTCATATCTTTAAGGAAGGCAGCACGTTTTTATTGCACGCGATTACAAAACGGGAGCTTAGTTTTTATTACTTTTATTATTATTATCCCATTTATGTAATTTTTAGTATTTCGTTTTCTAGGTAATAACCAAAATCTTCTTTAATTAAGAGTGTAATAAAAGAAAATGAGTAACAGTTTCTTTTAAGCTCAGTTGCTGCAACAAAAGAATTTTCGAGAAAATATTTAAGCATCACAATAATATTATGTAGTACTTTCCTAAGCCGATTTCCAAATATTACTTATAATTTTATTAAAATTTAATTTCCTTAGTTTTCCAACAGATAAATATTTAATTATTACTCTATTTATTCGAAACTTAACATTATCAACTGAAGTTTGGCAACTAGAATTTAAAATCTTTAGAATTATACTATCGAACTTTAGTGAGCCTTTTAAATATATTTAAATATTTTTAATATATCTTATTATTATTCAATTTTATCTACACTAAAATAAGGTTATTCATTTAGTTCTGAAATTTCACTATTTAACTAAAATTCATATGTTACAATAATTGCGAAATAATAATCTGGGGTGCCACAGAAATCTCTTTCACCTGAAAAATGACGTAAATTTCATACAAATGTACGTCAAATTCAGGTGAAAGAGATTTCTGTGGCACCCCAGAATATAATAATTCGAACAATCAAACTGACAATAAGATCAAAACATAAATAGTTTGGATATCGTAGGTTATTCGATTAAGGGAGTGTGAATATTCGAGTGTTTGAATTTGAATTTCAGTTGTCACCTCAATAGCTTTAGACTCAAGAAAAACAAGAGATACGTTTCGCATTCATCCCATCGGGTCGCACTTGAAGTTCTTAATTAAGCGTTGCCACACAGTCAAAACTCTGCCTCCAAAAAGCAATCTCACGTGCCTCTGTCAACATATTTGCACAGTTTGACTTGGCTTCGTCTCTTGCTTCTTGGTGTTGTGTACACTTTAGTTTCTGGTTCTGTTTAGGTTTCCATTTCTGTTTCCAATTCTGTTTCAGTTGTCGTCATGGGCTCTCACCAATTCACGCACTCGTATGGGTATTCATATTGATATTCGCATTTCCATTCGCATTCGATTCGCCAGTGTCAACAGTCATACTCATAGTGTGTCAATAAGAGTCGCCTTCTCTGTCTATAAGACCGACTGTATACACTCTATAAGTTAGTTAATGTCCATACAGTAGTTACTTGAATGCCACAACAATTTTTGCAAATATTTAACATACGTAAATACACAAACATACGTAGGCATCAGTTAGAATAATCGTACTTGGCTGTATTTGTGAGTCTACATTCGAGTACTCGTTTTCGACTCATACTTAGTTCTTGATGAATACAAAGTAAACTCTACGAACTGAAGGTAATGCCGTAACACTTGTGTAAACTGTAAAATATGTTGAGGGGGCGGTATGAGGGAGACGTAGAGGTTGAGGGAAGCAGAATAAAAAGAGAAGGCTGTGTTTACTCATGTGAAAGATTGCGAATGCAATTGTAAGTCAATTTAACTATGCTGATGGGATGTAAATACACTCATAAAAAAATCAAGAAAAGCGTACTTAAACAGGAGGTATTTAAGTACAGACAATCTCAAATTAAAGTTTGCTTATCCAAAAATATTCAATTAAACCTAAAATGCACTTATTTCTAGTACGAACACACATACATAAGTTCATTTCAATCTAAAAACATATTAGTTTAAGTACCTAAAATCTTGAACTTTTCCCAACATGAACTGATTTCTAGTGCATTCTTATATTATGAATAGACGTTTCCAACTTCAAGATATCAAATTTATCTTAGTGTATGAAAACATTATTCAACATTATTTTAAAATTAAATTTGCTGAATTTCCTAAATTTGAATTTAAAGGAACAATTATGGCAATTCGGTTAGCATTGTTTGCCATTGTTTTAGTTTATTTCTGTAAATCAAGAAGATAAATTTTCATTTTCCAAAGGCGCTCAAAAAATAATCCATATTTATTGCTGAAGCATTGAGTGTAATATCTGTTGGAATGTTAATAATTATAAATAGCACGACTAAAGACAATAATATGTTTATCAAAGCAAAACTTGTTTACAGACCGAGAAACTGATACTACAAATTAAAAACTATATTATTTTCACATAAAGTTAAAAATAGCAGGTAAATCGATATGTGAAAACTTATGTCTAATGGAAAGAGGCTATAACTCAATAATGGGATAGACATGTGTATCATTTCTTCTTCAGTTTACATCACATTTGATGGTAATTTCTGACTTACCTGGCCGACTTGTGAACCTCTCGCTTTTCTAGAACTAATTGCATATGACTCATTTCTATTGTGGGAAGCACTTAAGCACATTGCCCGTATCATTATGCATATCGTGTTAAGCTGTCTCAGTTCACTTCAGAATGTCTTAATCAAAGCACACGAAGGTGCAGCAGACTTTAGTTAGTTAGCTGGTTTAGTAGCACTTACTAGAAATTTGTACTCGTATTCACGATTTTCAATTGTGGTTTTTTATTTCACAAATTTTGTTTTATGACCAACTTGTAGTTATCAAATTAGCAGCACACTTAACACACGCAACAATATATGCTGGCATACACGAATATAAGTATATAAAAATATATAAATTTTTGTATTGGGCATACAAACATATATGGGTTTTCACAAGGCGACAAAATTTGCGATAGGCACTTGCTTATAAGTATTCTTATTATTGTTTATAATCGGTACAAATTTATGGACCTACCTGTCGTGAGTTTCATAATAAATACTTGTACTCGAGCTGTATGGAATTGGCTTTCTGCTTTTGGCTTAAAACAGTCTGTCGCCTCAAACACAACGCAGTCTGTCAAAATTTATCTCTTTATGGCCAATCAATATAAATAATTTGGGCCATATATTATATAGTTAAGTTATATGCTTATACCTAGTCTTGGGGGTTACATTTCTTAACGTTTGGTGTTTTGTTTAACCTGTTGTTGTACTTAATAATAAATATAAATCTCTCAGCTAATTTGACCCACAGTTTACAGATTACAAATTTTAAATGAAATTATCTTTTAATGGATAGCAAATATACATTTATAAAGTTAAATGTAGATTT
>JBAMBJ010003520.1:0-24352 GCA_037043495.1 Drosophila recens
TAAATTGTCCACTTCGTGTGGTTTGTGCAAAGTGTGAATTGTGACTTAATTAGCTTAACATTAACATAGCATCATCTTAGATTCTAACAGAGTTCGTCTCTGGTATTTACATACAGGCATGTATGCTGTTACATATACGTTGTTCTATATTCATATTCTCAACACTCCTTCTCAACGTACTATGTAACTCAAGATCATTACAAGTTAATTTAAGCCTAACATTCCAATACATTTTTCATGCTTAACTCTAACTAGATTCTTGGTTAATACATCAGATATCATATTTTTAGTGGGAACATAATTAATTTCAATTTCATTATTCTTGTACATTTCTCGTACGTGATGATATTTGATGTCGATATGCTTACTGCGGGCATGAAATGTGGAATTCTTCGCAAGGCACTGTGCGCTTTGATTGTCGCTGTACATCATTATCGCTGTCGTCCTGCCAAAGCCCATCTCTGCAAACAGCTTCTTGATATACGCAGCCTCCTTAGCTGCCGATGACAACGCCACATACTCCGCTTCTGTGGAACTTAGTGCGATGACGCTTTGCTTCTTCGATTCCCACGTGAACGCAGCACCTGCTGCAAAGAAAGCCCATCCACTAAAGGATTTGCGGTCACTGCTGTCACCTGCCCAATCCGCATCCACATAGCAATAGATTTGCTTGCCGGTTCGCTCGTAGTGCATGCTCAAGTCTGCAGTGCCCTTCAAATAGCGTAGCACACGAGTTTCTCTGCGCTAGTTTAGACACGGAGTGCAGGATATCGGGACGCGTTGTAAGAGCCAAGTACATCAATGAGCCAATTAGCGACTGATACTTGACTTGATCCACCTTTGGGCATCCATCAGCTTCGCACTTAACTTGAAAGCCTGCTTCTAGCGGTATAGCATTTGGCTTGCAGCTCTCCATACCGTACTGGTGCAACAGATCCTGAATGTACTGCTTGTGGCCCACTGTAATGCCACCAGTCTTACCTTTTCGGTCGATCTCCATTCCCAGGAAATGCTTCAGATTGCCACCATCAACGACTTCAAACTGATCACATATCAGTCTCTTGATCCTGTCCAGGTCATCTTTGTTTTTGCTCGCAACTATGAGATCATCAACATACACCACGATTATGTTGAACTGCTTCTCATCTCGAAGTGTGTACACACAAGGTTCACTTGCGCATGGAATGAAGCCAATCTCCAGTAGGACGCTGTTGAGCTTCTCATTCCACTCACGGCCACTCTGCTTGAGTCCGTACAATGATTTGCGCAACTTCAACACACGCTTGGGATGTCTTCCATCGACGAACCCTTCAGGCTGACGCATGTAGACATCTTCATTGAGCTCGCTGTTTAGATATGCTGCCGAGACATCCATCTGGTGCATGTACATGCCATGTTCCACTGCCATGGCCATCACCAACCTGATCGACGAGTACCTAGCTACAGGGGAGAAAGTTTCAAAATAATTAACTCCATAGCGCTGGCTGCAGCCCTTCGCCACCAGTCGTGATTTGTAGCGCTCGACATTGCCAAACTTGTCGCGCTTCACAGCGTAAACCCATTTGCATCCAATAGCCATTTCGCCCTTCGGTAATTCAACCAATGACCAGGTGTCATTGGCTCGCAGACTATCAATCTCCTTTTGCATTGAAGACTTCCAATCTTCTGCATGGCTCGTGTCCAGCGCCTCGCTGTAACTTTCAGGAGCATCGATGTCATCTCTCGTCATTGCATTCAAGATGTTATACGTCTTGCGTGGACGACCGCGTCGCCCGGTATGCACCTTCTTTGGCCTCCCTGGACCACGACGCACTTGCTCCTCAGCCGCTCCTTCTTCAATGCACTGCTCGTCTGCAATGCTTTCGCTGTCCAGCTCTTCGCCAGACCTTGAATTGCCAGAAGCCAATGCTGGCACGTCTTGGAGTACTGCCGATGACTCATCATCCGGCTCGTCTGTAGGCATGACCATCGTGATCTCTGCATCACGTGACTGATCCTGAGACTTCACCACATCATCTTGTTTGCGTGGATTGTATAAACGATAAGCCTTTGCAGTTTCGGAGTAGCCGACCATGATGTGCTCTTCTCCCTTGGGCTGGAACTTTCTCTTGTGCGTCTTGTCTAGCACAATTGCCTTCGAGCCAAACACTTTAAGATGCGAAACACACGGCTTCTTTCCAGACCAGGCTTCTTGGGGTGTGACATTGTCCAATGTCGACGTCTCTGCTCGGTTTCGCAAATATGAAGCTGCCTTTACAGCCTCTGCCCAAAATGCTTCATCAGTGCCTGCATGCACCAGCATGCTGCGGGCCATCTCCACCAGGGTCCTGTTGGCACGCTCTGCCACGCCGTTCTGCTGCGGTGTGTGCGGGACTGTCAGCTGCCTCTTGATTCCGTTGATCTTCAGGTAGTTCTCGAACACCTCGCTGACATATTCTCTCCCGTTGTCGCTCCTGATGGCTTTAATGTTACTGCCGGTTTGCTTTTCTGCATACGCCTTGAATTCCTTAAATTTCTCAAAAATTTCGTCTCTTGTCTTTAGAAAACAAACGTACACAAATCGCGTTTTGTCATCTATAAACGTTGCAAAATATCTCGCTCCACCATGTGATGGCTTGCTCATGGGGCCACATATATCTGTGTGTATCAACCCTAGCACATCTTTGGCACGATTTTGTGAAGCCTTTGGAAACTGTTTTACACATATTTTGCATTTTGCACACGTTACACAAGAACGATCTTGAATTCCACATTGACCAGCCTTCAATCCATGCACCATGTTGATCATCATCATTTTCTGCAGACTGTCAAAATTTAGGTGTCCAAACCGGCGATGCCATTTCATCAATTCTGAGCCGTTTGCTCTGGCTGCGTAGCACTTTTCCATATTTGTTTCCAGCATGAACAAATCCTGTTGCTTCTTCGCAGCTAACACCACTTGGCCTTGTTTGTCTTTTACATACGCATTTTCTGCATTAAACTCGACTGTAAATCCATTATTACTCGCTTTGACAACTGATATAAAGTTGCATTGCAGGCCTTTTACGTACAATACATCCAGCAGATCCACTGCTCCACTTTTTGGGTACAAACGAACAGTTCCCCGACCGCACGCTTCGATGTGATTGTCACCTGCCAGAATAATGCGCTCTTTACATTCTGTAAACTTGATAAACTGAGCCTTTTCTTTGCATAAGTGCGCTGTAGCGCCACTGTCTAAGCACCATGCGTGTTCAGAGAGCGTCTCTCTTTTCATATTAGCATACACAACTGAAAATCCTCTCTTTGCCTCTTCAGCATCACTCTCGCTCTTTTCTGTGCGCTCTTTCGACTTGCAATTTACAGCAATATGGCCGCGACGGCCGCAATTCCAGCAGCCCGCCTTTCTGTCGCCGCTGCGCTTATTGTCTCGTTCATTCTTGTCTAATTGCTTTTGTGCACACTGATTTTTGCCTTTCTTTTGTGCACGCATTCCGAACATTTTCTGTTCTCCTTCTTCCTGGCAATTTTCTGCTTTGCGCCGATCCCCTTCTTCTAGAAGCTTTACTTTTAGCGAGCTGAGCGTTGGTAAAGTATCGCGCGTTTCTATTGCCACTACGAAATTCTCGTATGAACTTGTCAACGTCGACAAGAGCAATATGGACAAAAACTCATCAGGCAGTGTGACCTCGATCTCATGTAGCTTTTCCGCTACGTCAAAGAAGTTCCCAAGATGCCCAACCATGCTATCTCCTTCTTTCATCTTAGTGGCCAATAATTGCTTTAGCAATGTTACACGCCGTGCCGGTCCTCTTGGTACATGGATCTCTCGCAACAAATTCCAAACATTCGCTGATGTTCTACAATGCTTTACATTGTTGATTTGCGTAGCCTTTATGCACAACATAATGCTCGCCAGAGCCTTCTCGTCTTTTGCGTCGAAATCTGCCTTTGCCTGTGCGCTATCGTTCTCTCTCTTTACGACACGCCCGCAAACGACAGACCACAGATCAGCATGTATTAACACGCTCTTCATATGCACGGACCATGCACCATAGTTGTCATCATCGAGCTTCTCGATAGAATGCATCGACGAAATCATTTTCACGATCAATCAAATCTTTATTTGCAAACGGAGTCACTTGCGCAGACCAGCAGTGTCTGGGCCCATAACCTATACGATTTATTGTTTAATAAATTGTCCACTTCGTGTGGTTTGTGCAAAGTGTGAATTGTGACTAAATTAGCTTAACATTAACATAGCATCATCTTAGATTCTAACAGAGTTCGTCTCTGGTATTTACATACAGGCATGTATGCTGTTACATATACGTTGTTCTATATTCATATTCTCAACATATTTCATTTAACAAATTTATTTTATTTGCGCCTATTTAGTGCTATGAAAGTTCGATAATCAATATTACAAATAAAAAATCAAAATTAAACAAAGGAAAATTAAAATCATAGCTAAAAATGAAATATAATTATTTTTTTTGGATGTATGAAAGTCGGTTTCGGCTTAAAGGTTTCGCTCAAATGCAATTTTTTTTTTTCGGTTACGGTTTCTGTTACGGTTTTATATTTAAATCGGTTTTTACCGGTTAAAGGTTACGGTAAATAAGGATTATAGTTTGTTGCATAACTTTACATAACTGCGAACTATAAAAATAAAATAAACTAAACGTTTTCTTTAATATTCTCCCCAAAAATTTGGCTCGCATTCTTCATGGCTAACAGTTTACAGAGCACTTTGTGCAGCTTTTCAACTTAATCTCTTCAATATAACTTTGGTTCTATGCTGAGTAAACTTCTCTCTCTATCTTACACTCTCTTTTCCTTAATCTCTCAGTCTGTTGTCACTCATTAATTTATCGCAAGAGAACTTCACAGGGCTATCTACCAGCATTTGTAGAACCGCAATGAAACCCGCTAAAAGTATCGACGGCACAAACAACAACCACAACAACAACAACAACAAGAAACTATATCAAGTGGTTGAAAGAAAAAACAAAATGTGGGAAAGTTTTGCAACAAATGTCCAAAAGCCACTTAACGGCGAATTAGAGCGCAAGCATCTACAGTAACAACCCAACAACAACAACAACAACAACTACAACAATAGTCATAAAAAACAACAACCTGAAGAGCAAAAGCAGCCGCAAACCAGCCAACAGAAAAGTACAGTTAACGCTAAAAGGGATACAACAAACTTTTCAAGCGACGCGACTCGGTTCAGGGCATCAATTAGAGGACTCGTCCCTCTACTCTCCATCCTCTTCCATCCTCCTTCCTGGTTTCTCCTGCTTTTTTATCACCCGCCACCCGCATCATTGTTGCCACGAATTATAGTACAAATAGCAAATTACATTTACCAACAACAACAGAGTGTCACACACGTTAGGCACCCTGTAAATAATTTAGAAGCTAGATTATATCGGTCTTTCGTATGTACTTAAAATAATTTTTTGGGAATGTAGACAAAATTATTATAGTAAAGGGAAGTTTTCAATTTCTTGTGCTAGGAAAAAGTATGCTAAACATTAAAGATATATTCCGAAATTTATTTTTTTTATAGTATTCGATATCAATAGTTAATAACTAATGTGAATTACTAAAAAACAAAATTCTGTGGTGGTAAAACCGATCAAATCAGTTTATCAGGCGGATAAAATCAGTTTTATACATCGAATAATCGACAACTCGATCTTTGTGGAAGTCATTTTCAAGCACTTTAACTCGATATGTATATATTCAGTCAGTCAATCACTTAATCAATCAATGGCCGCGTTCACCAGAACTAATCAATCAGTAATCATGTATTTTGTTTGTTCGATAACAAAGCATTACAATCAGAAAATTTCAGCGTACTATTTTGGTGATGAATTTTCAGTCATCATAATCACAAAATTTGAAATCATGATTGCTAATCACTGCATTTCACCAGAATAAACATGTAAATTTCATCGATTTTCTGTTGTCGATTTGATCTGGTGAACACGGCCAATCAGTCAGTCATTTGGTCAGTCAAGTAAGAATCCTTTAGTAAATCTAACTGTCAATCTGTCAGTAAGTATATCAGTAAGTCGTTCTTTAAGTAAATGTGGTCTGGTCATTCAGTCAAGCAACCATTCATAAATTTAGTCAATCAGTAGATCAGTCAAGAATTCAGTCAGTTAATCACTTAGCACAAAGAGTTCTACATTCCTTTTGCTTATATTCTCATATTCACTCACAATTTTTTAATATTCTTTGGATAAATGTTCAAGGATGTACCCGTTTTCTTTACTATGCTATAAATATCCTTTGTAATTGTAATTTACTACATAGTTTAGAATTAAAGATAGCACGATTTATTGCTCTTGTTTCCTGTTGACAAACGAGTTACAACCACAACTTATGTGGTCTGTTCAACCATGGGACACAGTTTCGCACAATATTCAAACATTCACTTGGTGGTCACTGAATCAACTGAATCAACTGTCTGTCAACCATTTGATTCACTTTTGGCTCTTTTCGTCCTTCAGTCTGGCACATTTTTCGGCCTGTCACGCAAATTAAACGCTGTTGCCTATTTATTTTTCGGACAGACAAATTTGCAAGCCAAATGAAAATTGTTGTCAATCTTTGTTGCTCTTATTGTTGTTTTTGTTGCTGTTTCCTGATCTCATCATTTAATTTGCTGGCTTTTGTCGTTGTTGGTTTGCAAATTGCTTTCGCAACGAACAATTCCTACCCATCAGTCAGTTCCCTGAGTCCTTTCAGTCCTTTCACTCCATCAGCGCAACATTCTGATTGTCATGCAATTTATCAGAAAGACGCGCAAAGTTTTCTTCATTAACAAAACGCATTGTGCGAGTTTTACGTGTATCCCAAACAATTTGTGGGAGTCCAACAAGCTTTAATTAAAGGCGCCAGGTGGAGCTCACTTCTGGGTAGGACTGCAAGTAATTAGATATGTAAATAAGTGTGAGTAAGTTCTCTGGTCAAGTCTTTGGTTAGGCAGCTGTCATAAGGGTTGCCCTTCAGGCCTCATTAAACTCAGCTAAAACTATCAATCATACTCGTTCTTCTCGCTCGCTGCCTTGCTCAGCAATTTTCCACTTCAATTAATCAACTGAAAGTCGAGACAAAAGAAAAATGCTTAGCCTACATTTTGGCCAAGCTAAGTAAACAACTGAACTGTATCTGTGTGCGTGACAAAAGAACAAAGCCAATTTCGGGTTGGTTGCCTCCAATAAAAACAATCGAACTTTGACAACTTGAACCACCATAAGGTACAGCAAAAGTTAAGCTATGGTCAAGTGTATTGTAGTTAAAGATTTCTTATTGAAAATATTTCTTAAAAAAATCTGTTAATTTCAACACTTGAATTGCAGCTTGGGTGCCACAGAAATCGCTTTCGCTTGAATTTCACTTAAATTTGTATGAAAATTAAGTGAAATTCTGCAATTCAACTACTGAAACTAACAGATTTTTTTAATAAACAGATTTTTTTTAAATATTAAACTTTACCATAGCTTAACTTTTGCTGTACCTCATGGGAAAGCGATTTCTGTGGCACCCCTGATAAACAATTTTCGGAATATTGTTGCTTAACTATAATAAGAGTTGATTTGAGTTGAAGAAATTAAAGCTATGCAAAGTTATATTATAACTATTCAATAAATATTTAATGTACATAAAAAGAACTCGAATAATCAATAGCTCGATTTTCAAAGCAGCGATTTTTAAATACTTTGACTCGATAATTCTTTTGAATATTTAATTTTCTATATATCAACAACTTGATTTTTGTTTTGACGATTTAAATATTTCGATTTAAAAGTTGATCCTTAATTTAAAAATACATCACTAATTAAGAGTTCTTTTATTAATTAAGAGTTCATTCGTCTAAGTATTTCATTTTATTTTAATATTTAAAATATTTTGTCATAAGAAAAACGTCCAATGTAGTTTGAGATACTTTACGATAAGATGAAATCGGCTTAGACAATAACAGCAGAAACTGGAATCATTATTTTCAGTTTGTGGCAATGCTGCATGTCGCTTTATAATGAGGTTTGGTTAACATCACGCATACGCCACATGTGCCAGCACACGAAGTGCAGCAAGAGGCAAAGATTGAAGGATACTTTTAGTTGTCAAATATGCAAATTCACAAATACGAACGCCTTGACTTGACATCAACATTCGCTTTACTTGTGCTGCATAGAAGTTCAGACCGAGTTCGACTTTTTGATAGCAGGAAATTTGCAATTTCTGGCATTAAATTTCCGCTTTGCATTCGCCAAGCAATATGCATTTGGAAACCAGTCAACGACTGATATCTCAATACATATAAAGGAGTATATAGCATATATATGAGACTCATGTCTGTTGCCTGCCACCTGTAATTATCGAACGGTGTCTAGAAATTAAGTACTTAAGCTCCTCCTCCTGCTCCGAAACATATCCTCGAGCATTGAAATCCTTCCTGCGTGCTCGGCATACGCAATTGTAGAAATTAAGCAAACAGCGGTGAAATATATGCTAAGCTTTTCTTCCCCTCCCCGATGACAGCTTGTGCGTTTTCCCCCCAGTTGAGCATACACCTATCATTATGCCCACGTTCCCACATTTTGTATTTAATCATATTTATAATTGAATTTCGCTTGTAACTCGAATATTACCAATGAGCTAATCAAGTCAGGGATTAAAAAAAGAAGATTATATTGTGTTAATTTCAATCAGATTAAATGCCGATAACTAAATTAATTTTAGTGAAAGATATCCATTTCATAATATTAAATATTTACAATTCTTCAGGAGGAAATACATGAAAAGTTATACAGGATATTTCAGAAAATATCAATAGCAAGGAAGGAAAATAAATGTTATATTTGTATGCGCCTTTAAATTATTTAAAATTTAAACCAGGGGCCGTAATCATTATGAGATATATTATAAAAATTAAATAGTAATGATTATTAAAAGATTTTGAAGGATTTTCGTCAATGATAATGGTTAATCTTGAGCGAAAAAATAAAACACACAAGTAATCATTATTTGAGATTTTTATTTTTTCGTTCAAAATAATACTCACTTTTAAAAAAGTTTATGTAATCATTTTAAAGATTTTTTTTTGTGTTTTATGGGTTTATTATAAATGGATATGCAAAAATACTGGTTGAAAGAAAATCTTACACAAAAGCCATAAATTTAAGGTGAGTTTAATTTTGAGCGAAAAATAATGAATATTTGTGAGTTTTATTTTTTCGCTCAAATTTAATCGTTATCATAATTTTTGTGTATATGTATGTTATTCAAGTCATTGATTTTTTGATGTGCAAATATTTCAATAATCATTATTTAAACACTTAAATTAATAATTAACTCTTTTAAAGTGCTTGGTAAATGCCCAAAAGCTGTTGAATTATGTGAATTTTTTTGGATAAAACTAGGCCAATAATTAAAACATAAATTGACTAAATTTTTTATCTCGATTTCACACAATTCTGTTAGTTTTTATGACAACCTTTCGTGGACCTGCCACAACTTTTGAAAACTCATTTGGCCTTTTGCAACAAGGTTCTCCATTGCACGATTCAAACTCAAACTGAAACTGGAAACTGTTCACTTTTGCACATGTTATTCTGGCAGGCACTGTACTTGTCCCAGGTCATTTGACTTGCAACTTTGAAATGGCAACGGCGAGAAAAATATAGAAAATAGCATTTCTATGGCTGAGAACCTGAGGCAAACTTTGACAAACACTTGAAAATAACTAGACGGCAAAGAGGAGGAGGAAAAATGGGGAAAGGTTCTGTTGATAATGATGATGAGGAGGAGGAGAAGGAGGAGCAGAAGCAGAAACAGAAGGTGGAGGAAAACTCGGCTCAAGTGTTTTTTGCACAATTTCTTTTCAATTCAACAAAAGTGGACCATAAGGCCTTCAAAACATTTCTAGTGCAGTTACCTCTACCCTTTCCCCTCCCCCGTCTCGCTTTCCTTTTTAGTGGCCGCATTCCCCCTACCCGCCGCTTTGGCATTACCCCCAAAAGACAGTAGTCGTCTCTCTTTACCATGCTAAACATTCATTCATTTTTTGTGTCGCTTTTTGTTTCAGGATTTTCGTTGTCGTTTTTGTATGCATAGAACTAAGAAGAACTTACGGCTTTTGGCCGTCCATGCACCGACCTGGTCGGGATTGTCTTTCAACCTGATTTGTTATTCATGAAAAGGCAAAAAAAAGTCCCAGATCTCTTTCCTTTCTATCTCCATCCCTATCGAGTGCCCAGAAAAGTGGTTAAGAAATTGTGAAGCACTCTTGTGCGCCAGATTGTGGCAAGTCTATGGCTCTGGTGCATAATAAAGCTGCTTTCGGTTTTCGCCTTTTGCATTGAGTGGGTCAGCAGGTGATCTGAACTATTTCAGGCCTTTATCCTTGTTCTTTTTTGCCTGATATCCCGCATCCCACATGAAAGTTACCCCCCTCCCCGCCTTTACCCTAGTTTGGGGAACGATTAACGTTCGTGATTTGGGTTTCGTTATGTCTTTAATGCTCACAGATGCAACATTGGCTCAGCTCGGCAGATTGCTCACTGATTCCCCAATTCGAAGGCAAACAAAATCAGGAAGCTGACGTAAATACCCTGTAGTATTAGCAAATACTCGTAAGTTGATAATACAAAGTAAGCGGCTTAGAAACGATTACATTTCTGTCTCATCTTCTGCTTCATTTTGTAAATTTTCAAAAAATTATAAAAAATACTAGTAAAAAAATTTTTAAAAAATTGTTTTTGCAGTCACTATTAGAATTGTCTGAAAAATTTTTTTGCATCAAACAATTTTTTTAAAAAAATCGAGGAAAAAAGTTTTAAAATTGACGTTTTTTTCAAAATTTAAAATTTTCAATGGGTACCTACTGGGTTAAGGAAAGTTTTTTATCATTCAAACGGAATTGAAATGACCTTTCCATTGATGCCAAAATGTGCATGAAGTAGGTTCAAATAACTAGTAGATTTAACTTTAAATGTTGTCAAAATAAATATGCCGTCTAGTGTATGTATGTATCTATACTTTAATTTAAGCTTTAAAAATAGTGCAAAAATAATGTTAAAATATTTATCTTAAACTAGATTCTTTAAGAAGTTTGCATACTTTTTAACTTTATAATCTTATAGGCTTCAGAGTTTAGAAAATAAAAAAATCTTTATTTGTTTAAAATTTAACTTTTAAAAGTTAAGTGTACATTCTCTGAACAGGGTATTCCCTAAGTACATCAGTGCCCTTATCTCTCGCTTGATTTAGCTTGCATTTTGCCATTCAGTGCACGGTTCGCGTAAAATCTTCTTTGGATTTCTGATTACGTCGCACAAATCAGTCTCAGTCGCAGTCTCAGTCGCAGTTTCAGTCTCTCGTTGCCTTTCCGGATTTTGTTTGTGCAACGTGCAATGTTCAGTGCCAAGCTAAGAAAACTTAAATGCGACATTTGTGGTGCACGCAAGAATCAACAATGGTGTCTTTTCAAAGTTAAGCAATAATTTGTCAAGAATTCCCAAACTGCTGAGCAAATTTGAGAAGAGTAAGTTAAAACAAAGTCTTAAAGCGTTAAAAGTATGATTTCTAGACCCTTGAAACTTTATGTCTGAGTGTGGGAAATGTGTTTAAATTTATGGTTGCTTAGTTTTCTTTCAGTAGCTGAGTAACAAGAAATATTGGAAAAATTAGAGATAAAAACAAAATTTAAAATTTTAAAATTTCGAAAAACTTTTTATGGAAAAGTTAGAGATATATTATTTTAAAACATAAAATTTTAAAATTTCGAAAATATTTATTTTGATCAATTATATATTTTTAAAATTTCTACTCCATGTGTGGAAAATAAGAAGAAACTGTTATGCTTTCTTTTTCATTAAAAAATCCGTTAAAAAAACACAATCATTTCCATACGCATAAAATTATGCGACACATATTTCAGCTATAATACTCTGGAAAATTAGCACTTGGATGGAAAATTGTTGAGGCACTGTTGCAAAAGTTGTTAAGTTAATTTTGCACAAAAAGTAATAGACATTTTTTTTAAATTACTCGTGGGCCACACCGGTTCAAGCCAGCTAAGTAGTTACCATTATTATACTGCTCAATTTTCATAATGCTCGCTGCAAAATGTGCCCTTCACCTCTTGAATATGATGCTATTTTTAAACCAACACCGCAACATGTCCACAACATTTCCACACATTTCACTGACTTATGGGGCATCTGCGGGCACTTGAAGCTAATGAAATGCATGGGAATTTGCATATTTTGTGCAATTTGTGTATTTACAACACGCGATAAGCTAAAGCAATTTTATGCATATTTATACCCTGTGCAAGCTAAATAAATGGGGTATATATGCTGCGCATTAAGTAAGTACAGGTGAGGGTTATTTTAACGTTGCGAGTGTCTTTCTAGTCTGTCATATTGTCAATTTGGGCAACACCTTAGCTGAGGCAAGCGCTGTTTATATGTAATTACCTGACACACACACATACACACACATGTCCTTACACACATTCATATATCTATTAAAATTTCGCATATTTTGCATACAAACAAAGCGCTTCAACTTGGCGGGTTTGCTGGAGGGGCTTTTAACTGGGCTTTAAGTGCCACTGCCTTGTTCTTCTTCTTCTTTCTGGTGTTGTTGCTGTTGTTGTTGAAAGTATGTTAAATTTAGCTGAGGCTGTGAAGGCCAAACAACACAACAGAGCACACTACAGTTGTGAAATGAGCTCGAAATTTGCTTATGACGAAGGTCGCCTGAGGCCAACGCACAAAAGTATGCTATAGATTTACAGTTTACAGTGCGCATAAAAGTAGGCAACACTTTTTGCTCGCACGCCACTATGGAAGCTTTTGCTATGTTATTGGATTTAATTAAAAACCCAGGAGTGTTCTAAAATGTTTTTAATTGGAAAAAGTGGGCGTAGAAAGACTTTTTAAATAAACTTTTGTTAATTTAACAGAGTCGTGCTCTGTAACATTACAGATTGCTGTTTAAAGTGTTGCAGTTGTACAGAAATAGAATTTACTTCAAAGAAATGGATAAAGTGCCCATAGTACATGTTAGGGGGTGGGCGACAGTAATTATGCGTAAACAAATAAAATATGCATGAAATCAAATTTATAAGCAATATGACGAACAGTATGCGGGAGAGAGAATGGGACAGAAAATGAGATAATAGGAAATGAAAGTATAGAGGAAGTAAAACACACATATATACACATAATCACAACATCACACGTTTTTATATACAAAGTTGCGATTTGACATGTAGTTGTCGCATTTTGTTTACACAAACTGAATATGAAATTTATGTTCTGATATGTAGGGTATTGGAGAATCGGGGAGAGAGAGGGTGGACAAGTTTCCGTTAAGCTGCTTGTGGATTATATAGAACCGCACGATGTGGGTTCTGGTTATTGTACTCGATAGATGCCTAGAATGTTGACGCCATCGATAAATAATGCTTTTTATAGCATGCTTGCAGGTGCTTACATTATGAGTGTGTGTGTGTGAGTGTGTGAGTGTTGTGTGTCTGTGTGGGTTGTTGTCATAAATCAACATTTAAATCGTGTTCAGGTTTCTCGTATCAGACATAGACAAAGACGAATGCTACATAGACATTTGTGATGGGAAAAAGGTAAATGAATCTCTGAATGCGCGTATCCTACATTTGAGGGTTGTTTTGTTGTAGAGTTGACAGGTGCGCACACATTTAATTAATAGTTCACAGACATATTTCTTGATTCCTCTTATACTTTAGGGGAAACTGTGTTTAAAAATTCTGTAATTTATGAGCTTTTATCTATTAAATAACATAATTTCCTCAGCTCATACATTTTCTTTGGTTTCCCTCAATACATAACTGAAAACATAGTGAACCGAAACCAGGGACTGCAAATAAGAGCTATGAATGCTAATTTCAACTAAATAAAATCAATGTGAAGGAAATATGCTACAGTAAAATGGTGTACTCCAAAATTCCTATTTTTGTCGGAACTTTCGACATCAGCCAAGAACTTCTATTTTCAATTTAAAGGATTTAAATCAAATTTAATTCTTATTTTTAATTCTTATTTAAAAAGTAAAATATAATCGTTTAAATTCATTTTTTTTTATAAAAGTTGAGAAATAACACTTATTTCTGATTTTTTCAATAAAAATAAAATATTAAGAAGTATTTTTTTAATTTTTATTTTAAAAGTTACAAAAAAGAGTTATTCCGTTACAGTTATTTTAAAAATCAAAAAACAAAAGTTAAAGTGATATTATTTTTTGGTATTTTTATGATTTCAAGTATATTTTTGGTATTTTTTGTATCAATTGGTATTTTGTTTGCCAATAATTACTTCTTACACATATTACTGCAACAGAATATAGAAGAAGAAATAAAATATAATAAAAAAAGTCGGATCCTTAATTTCGTCCTTAACACATGTGATGCATCATATGAAAGTTCTCGAATCATAGATTAGGAGTATTTAAATTTTTGTAATACACAACTTGGTTCAAAAGATATTTAACTTTACTTATTCAACTTATTTTTTGATTTTTAAAATAAAAGTATATTTATAAAATATAAGTATAAAGAATAACTCTTTTTTGTAACTTTTAAAATAATAATAAATAAATACCACTTATTTTCAATTTTTATTAAAAAAATCAGAAATAGGTGTTATTTCTTAACTTTTATTGAATGAATGAAATAAATTTTTAACGATTTTTTTTTACTTTTAAATAAGAGTTAAAAATAATTGTTATTTCGTAACTTTAAAATAAAAATTTGAAAATAATAGTCAATTTGCTTTTATTATTTTAAAACTTATTAAAGTTAGCAAATCTTTCGTGAAGTAAAAAGCTAAGCAGACTTAATTTATTTTTGTATTTGAGGTGATTAGACCGCATTATAAATATGTGTTGACTGCTAATCGCCACCTTTTGAAGGTAATTAAGCGAATTTCCCTTTAAGCTCCTATAGCTTAAATAAACTCGGCTTATTTCTCATTAGATTCGTATCACAATTAATTTACTTTATGCAAGTGCCACCTTCAACAGCTCTCAAATGCGCATATTTTATTGGGTCAGTCAAATCCATTGCCCACTCAGTCTCCCATTTCCCCACACAGTGTGCTTACCCCATTTTAACTAATGAATTGCCTAGCGCTAAAAGCAAAATGTTGTCAGTGGGCAGGAAATATACGCAAACTGGCAAACTGCCTTTCAACCATTGACAATTTCACATAATTTTGCTCTCGTTTCAACGGAAGTGCTGTTAATTTGCACACAGCAGGGCAAAACTATGACTGAAGACTTCTGGGCGAACAGTTCTCTATGAAATGTAAATGAAATGGGCACACATTAATTAAAGGATGTCGACTTAGTTTGCAATACGTGTTTCAAAATGTTCTTGAGCGTATCTACAATTTGTTGCAGCTGCTGCTTGAAATGCTATAAAGTTTATTTTTATACAACGCCTTTGTCCTTGTATTCCATCAACTTTTGGTCGTTTTGCTTATTAAAAGCGTCTTACAGTTATGGCCAAAGTTTTCGACAAGTAATTTGGAGTACAGCTGCTGCCGATGATGACATCATCAGCTCAGCTCAACTCAAGTCAGCATCGTCATCTGCTGCTGCATATTTCATCGTGTACAATAAACGCGACTCAAGCTGACTCAAAATCTCTTTTAACCCTTGGCACAAATCTGCCAGGAATTCTTTTGCTGACAGCTCGAATACCTGAATGCCAAAACCATTTTAAAGCGGCGAGCAAACTCTGAAGATTTTGGCACAGCCCAAAAGTGGGCTATAAATTTAAAACACAATGAGACGTAATAAGAATAGGGAATTGGGAAATGGGAGTGGAAATGAAATGGCACAACTCGTGCAAATTGTAAATGTAAATTCTCATCTTAAGCCAAACACTTTAACTGTGTTTTCCTCCATTTTGTTTTTCCGCTCCTTGCTCTAACTAAGCTACTTAGAGAGCTGGAAACCTTTTTTTGGACATTTCTTGCTAATGCGCTCATTATAAATACATGATAAGCAACGTTTGCCCAAAGCTTTGCCCACAAAATGAAATGTCATACATAGGGCCTATGAAAATGTACTTTTTACACACTTTCCACCGTTCTCCGCCGCAAGAACGTCATCATAACATCTCTGTTGACTGGCGAAGCCGTAGCCTTGACTGTCGAACCCAGACCCAAATCCAAAAGGAAACAAAAATAAATGAAAACGAAAACAAAAACAAAACCTAAACCAAACCTCAGAGCAAAACCCTTGGCCTTTTGTTTAAGGGCTAAAATACTTTCGCTGTCGTTTTCCTTTCGCTTTTCACTGTCTGCGCATTGTGGATTTCGTAGTATGTGCTTTTTTGGGGTACTGGCTGTAGGCTTTTCCGGGAAAACCGCAGAGTCATAAGCCCATTAGCCTCGCTGGGCATTGTTTTATGTATCTACCAAACAGTCTATCATACCCCGTCCCCGGTTTGGTCCCCGTCCCTGGCTGTCTAACGTGACGTTGCCGTTTGCTCTGTTGATGCGGAAAATGAGCAAGGAAATAGAGACGCCTACATTGAGACACAATACACACTCACACACACTCACATGCTCACACACGGGTAACAAGGACAACATAGTCGACAAGGTCTTGTTAGTTAAATTATGCATAAATGCGGCTAAAGATGGGCAGATGGGCAAATGGGCGTGGCCTGTCTCACACACCTGGCAAACACAATAGTTCGCCACATGCATGTAGATGTTATAAACGACATTGCGTATACGACGCGTGTGTGTGTGTCAATTTTCAAAAGAGAAATTCGGCCACTGAGACAAGACTAATAACTAATGAGAGTCTCAGAAAATAAGTAGGTAATAAATACATAAACTTGAAGTGAATCATAAATAATTAATGCAATAATAATAAGTTAATTAATAAAATATATTTGTGAATTTTTGTTTTATATAAAAAATTAAACTCCTTTTTTGGTTTTTTTCCTAACATTTTAAAGTTAATACTTGTTAATAAGTAAAAATATAAGAAGATTATTTAATACTTGTTTAATAATTTTTCTAATAATCTGAATATCGATTTATCAATATCATTTATTATGAAAAACTAATTTAATTAAAAATTAAATTTAATCTATTTTTTATGAATATAATAAAAATCAATGCTAATAATTATTTGTAATTTTTATTTTTTATTCAAAAATAATTATTAAGTATGATTTATAAGATAAAAAATCTTTAAGTAATTATTAAAAGTCATATTTTTTTCCTCATAATAGTTTCGGTACCTGCTTTTATTTACTTCGAAGATACTTATACATAAATTCCCTTAATATTTTTATAGCAAACTTGTGTGGATATCAATTTAGAGAATTCGCCATGTTAAATATAACGCATACGCCGCGTGATACATAACAAAATGTAGACAAAAGAAAAGGCATTGCCGAGAAAATGCAAAGAAAATAATTCACGCAACAAATTGAAATGCAAAGCGTGTGCCACAGACAGTCTGTATTTTTATCTGTTCCACTTTACTCTGCTTGTTCTCTTTCTCCCTCTCCTTCTCTCAATAAATAATTTCTTGCGAATTTTCCAAAATAAAAAACGTGCAATGGGAATGTGCAGAAATGAAGGAAAACAAATGGGCAAACGGATAGAGAGACAGACAAAAAGAAAAGAAAAGGAAAAGAGATACAAATGCAAACGACAGGGCACCCCTATTTTTATGCTACCAAAGGATAAGTGTATTGCAACAACAACAACAACAACTAATGTATATGCAGATGATTTCAAAAAATATGTATACGGGTTGAAGGGTGAATCGGGAAATGTTGAAGAAGAGGAGGAAGTGTTTCTGACAGTATCTTTTAGTTTCTTGAGCGCGTGTAAAGCGTTGAACATTTTTAATGTCCATCTGCGTGCAGATTAGCATAAAAACTGCTGACTTTCCTCCCTGCTGACCTGATATACATATATATATATATTTTATGGCACTTCCCTGCTGTTCAAATGGTTGGCGCGTGCGATGTCGTTGTACGTCTGCTTGACTTTAAGTACTCCTACATAGCCATCATGCAATTCACAAAATAGCTTGATTTTTGTTGTACTCGCACCAGTTTGAAGAGCTTACAAGTTTTACGATCCTTAAAGTTTAGTTAGCCTCGTTGCTCTCGGATTAGGCGAGGTGTGAGTTGTGCTTAAAGCAGCTTATGCATCCTGTCGCAGGATTCTTTTCATAAATTTATGATGAATTAAATATTGTTTTTGCTCATTAAAGTTGATTTGCTGAATCACACAATTCTGTTTAAATATCCGTTTTATTCACTAATGAATGAGTAATTAATGGATGGTAATACTATTATCAGCTTGTGTGGAGTTTTAATTTGCTGAAAATTAAATTTTGATAAATGTCACATTTGAATACATTTTTTAGTCATAAAGTTTGATTTGCTGGATCAGACAATTTTGCAAAGATTATTATCAGATATGTGGACTTTTAATTTGCTGAAAAATAATTTTTAATAAAATATCGAAGAAATGTCCAACATTTAATTTTCTTCCAGAAGAGATGAGCTATAATAGAAGTTATTATTATATTTTTTAATTTAAAATACTTTATTGGAGGTGCCACAGAAATCGCTTTTGCTTGAACTTCACTTAAATTTGTATGAAATTTAAGTGAAATTCCAGCGAAAGCGATTTCTGTGGCACCCCCGTATACTTACATAATGACTTTCAGGATTTTGCATTTCTCTTCTAAGCAAATGATACTATATTTCTTTACAATATATATAAAATTCTTTGTCCTGACTCACTGACCGAGAATCAACGTGTAGGCCAAACGGTTAAAGGTAGAAAACTGCAATTTTTACACAACATAGATGGGACAATTTTATTTGCGGCGTTTTGCAAAATTCTACCTGTTAGTGGGTCGAGTTCGGGGTCAAAGTTTAGGGAATTGCTTAGTATGAAAAACACTTTTGTTTCTTAAGATATCTCAACTAAACTCACAGATTGTATGTTTGGGACTGTCTTTTACTATATCATTTAGCTGTCATAGGAAAAATCGTATGAAAGCAACCATTAGTATAAAAAACTTTTTTTTTTCTTGTTCGTGTAACAAATACGAATTGCATGATGTCAAGATACTGGCTCATTTAATTAGTGACTCTGGAAAATTTGTATACCTGTACACATTGGTTATGAGTGTGTTATCATTGCATTTTTGTCCATTTTTAATGGACACAGGTTATATTAATCAAAAAACAATGCAAGTATTAATAGAAAACAATGGAAGAACCTTGCGGAACAACAGACTGAAAGAAGCATGGCGACCCCATAAAGTATTTTATTTAATAAGTATTTTATATAATAAGTAGCATAAGAACATATTTCATTTTTATAATCAACTAATTCGATTTGATATGTTTTCTTTCTTTCAATATTCACAGAATGCGCTCCTTTATTGAGGAGAACGAGAAGAATGATCCATTGATTAATGCGCCGGATAAAAAGAACAATCCGTGGGCTGAAAAAGGCAAATGTATCATCATGTAATATTATCGTAAACCACAGAAATACCGCAATGATGAGCATCCAACCATCAACAACAACAATATTAATACAAATACAACAACAGCAGCAACAACAACAACTAATAATTACAAATATTTAGAGAACAATAGATGTAGCAGCCATGTCTCCAATTATAATTCCAATTCGAATTCGAATCTGAGCTCGAACTACGCTTCCCTCAATCATGAGCTGCAACAGGAACAGCAGCAGCATTATAATAACAATTACTACTATTATTACAACTACAATTTGAGCTATGCCCCGCCGCCGGCAGCGCCACACGAGTGCCTGCTCGGTGGCCCCAAAGGTCGCCTCCAGCAGCTGAAGCGTCGCACGCGCCGCGAGCTGCAACAGTGGCCACTGCTGATGCAGCTGGTCGTGCTGATCCTCTGGCTGCACGGCAAGTTCTGGCAGATCGTGCGGGAGCATCTCCTGATGCATCGAAGACGCTGGCATTGAGATCCACAATGGGGCAGTAAGATCCTAAGCTTAAGTTGACACATTCTTAATTCAAATTTAAACTCCAACTTCAAACTCAATAAATATAACCAAAATAAGCTGTGCATAGTATATAAATCTTCCCCCTTTGAAGGGGAATCCCCAACTACAAAACAACAACAACAACATGCAAAATAAAACAGGCACATCAAGAACGAGTACTCGTACTCGTACTCGTACTCGTACTCGTACTCGTACTCACTCGTGTACCTGTACTCGTTTCATCGCACATACTCGTTGTCGCTGTCGTCTCGTTTCTTTCTCTCTCTGTCTCTCTTTCTCTTTAAACTACTCGCTATCGCTCTCGCCGATTATCTACTTGTAGCTTGCTTTGATCGTTCATCTCTGGGTTTTTTCTAGTTATCTAGTTGTTATTGCTCTTTCAGTTCAAAAAGCATGCATCCATTATTTGATCTATTTCTTATTTAACCATCATCATCATATCATCATCAAATCCCTCAATCTACACACTAGTCGACAGCGCTAACAAAATCATATCATAAGCCAGTTATGGGTAACCAAATCCTACATGTTGAGCCTCGATAAATGTAACCCACCCATCATATTTAGGCAGGAAAATGAAAATCAAACCTAAACTGTTTGCCACAATTTTTGGTAACCCTAACAAAATAATATTGTGTTTAAACTTAATCGCAGCATTTTACACAAGGTTTCCCGACGAAACCTGTGCAAATGTTTGACAGGCACTGTGGGAACGTGGCAATGAAACAATCGATCTTGCTGTTTCATTGCCAACGATTCCGCAAACTGTCTGTCACTTAACTTGCAAAATCTAACAATTTTTGTAATCAGTTTTTGACTTAATCAAGCTGCTCGAATACTACTATGACATGCTGGAACATATGGGAATGAAACAAACTTCATTCCCCGTATTTTGAGATAAGCTTTTCAATTTAGCAAGTTGCTTAAAATGCTATGCATATAAAGATATAGACCCTCCTTACACACAATTTAGTTGCCAACTTGAATATTTTATGAATTTTATAATGAAAAAGAAGCTAAATCGTATTGTAGGCAAATGCAAAACGATCGACACATTTTTATGTATGGTTTTCTATTCACAAATATATATATTATAAAAGCTAACTAATATAGATATATAATTATGATTTTATATACAAAATATAAATATAATATATGTTTAGAGAAGCAAAGAAACAAACAAACTATTTAAAAAAGGCAGACGCTGTAGTTACTCGATGATAAAATATGTATTTAATTTAGTTTTAAAACTATGTTTATTAAATTTATCTAGTGAGATTATATATTATTATATACGCAGAACACAACAACATACAAAAAGACACTCAAACTACACTCAAAGAAATAACTATTAATGTAGTGCGATTAAATGATGATATCAGCATAAATATAGTATGATAAATAGTTGAAACAGTTAGAATAATTTAGAGAAAAACTCGAAACAGCAAAATGGACTTGATGAGCTGATTTTCGGCTATAGCTTATCCATTATATATTATATTATATAACGAAAACGTCTGTTTAAAGCAGAAGCATATATGCGATTAAAGGGTTTACGTTTAATAAAATATTAAGTTTTAAAGTATTTAATTTCAATTTTAATAACAAGAAAAGTTAGTATTATAATTTGAGGCAGAAAATTAAAAGACAACAACACAACACAACACAAAACACTCGTCAAAATGAGGTTACCAAAAGACAAAAGAAGGCAAAACAGAAATCGAACACATAATATGATATTTAACATATACCCGAAGCACACTGCAAGAAAAGTAGATCAAATTGAAAACAATATGAATAAGTCGTGCAACAAATAAGTAATAGTATAATTATGTAGCAGCAAAATAATTTGAAAAGGCTAAAAGATTCAAGTAGCGAAGTAGCTACGAGCAGCAAGGAACGAATGAGAATGGAACGGAGCAAAGAAACACAACCACAAAAAACATAATAGATGCTAAACAACGTAGCCATAACAATGGACTAAAGTAGTGGATCTAGGAAAATAGTAAAAACGAAAGTTGAAACGATTGAAATGGAACGCATTGGGCGTCTAAAGCACAAATGTAGCAGCCAGCTGCAATCAGCTACAACCAAGCTGAGCGAGAAGCTTATCCAGCTGCACTCAGAAATCAACAAATAAACACATTAACATAAATAAACATACTTAAACTAATTAAGGTATTTGGTGGTTACGACGGAACGATGGAATAGGTACAAGTATAATCAAAAGAGACGAAACTCGTCAGTGCGGAAAGTATAATTATTCATGCTCCCATTGCCGATGTTCACAGACATGGGAACGATGAGCAAGTGGAACGCGCAGCGTTGCCACTGCGGCGCGTTTCAAATGCCAGTCGTAGCGTTGTCTGGGTAACAAGCAGTTGAAATCAAAGCATAAAGTTCAAGCTAAATTATAAATTATAAAACGTAAGTGTAGGCGTCAGTCACTTTAGGCACTTCAATTTGTGCCCCAACGGAAGCCTGGACAAGCAGCTTTTCCGTGGATTTCCCCCAAAGATTTCCCAATGCTCAAGAGCGCACTAAGCACGCGGATGAGTCCCGGCATGGAGTTCGGGCTCAAAGGGGTGTGAGGGTGCCACGAAAATTGAGCAGACTGGAATGAATGAGAGAATTGAAATTTTGAGAAGTCTCCCAAATGCATTGTCATACTTTTCCCAGCTAGGAGGCTAGGCTCGCGTTGTGGCATTAATGTTTGCTCAAAGTACACGCACTTTTTAAATATACATACATATAGTTAATCAAAAAAACTAAAACGTTAATTCAAATTCGTTTTCTAAATAGTCGCAAAAATACCGAAAATTTAATGTTGAGGGTCATACGAAATGAAAAGTTAAATACAAATATAAAGAAAGAAAACTTAGTGATTTTTTCAAAGTTCTTACATTAACACGATATATAAACAAATTTATAATTGTTAAAATTAATTATTAAATATATATTATAATCATATATATATTCAAAAGTTCTTAACATGTCATTAATACTCATGAATTGATGAAGAAATATGCATGTTAAAACAAATCTCAATTAATCTAGCTCTTAAGTCAGGATGAAAGAAGTACGATGGAAATGTTGGAGGTGTCCGCTGGCAGTGTTGGAAGACGACGAAGACAAGGCGACAATGACACTGTCAGTATGTGCCAAAAGTTGGTGCGAAAGCGAAAATATTTATATTGAAATCAAATCTCTAGCTCGTAAGTTGGTGTTAAAGTTCATTCCAAGCGTTTAAACTCAATAAAAAATATATATAGACTTATATGGACATACCTAAATATTACTACGTGTATTGCTTATATGTGTGTAAAAGTTAAAATAAAAAAATACATATAAAATTATTGTTACAATTTAGGATATTAAGTCACGTAAACAACTAAGATATATGGATATATAGATTAAAATTTAATTTTAGAAATATGATTGATTCTTAAACTTGTCGAGAAATGCGAACTCTAAAGACAAAAACAACAACAACTCACGGTGCCGCACAACATCCAGGGCTAAACCAGAAACAAAAAAAAAACAAACAAACAAAACAATTATAATTTAGAAAAAAACAAAATTAAAACATAATGCAAAATTAGTTAGTAAGAGAATTTTAACGCAGAATACAAAAAAAAAAAACCCAACAAACTATAGCAGAAAAGTAAAAAAACATTACGAAAAAACTTATTAAACCAAGATTATATGATATAATAACATTGTATTTAGCTGTTAAACAACAACTATTTAACATAAAAAAACAACAACACCTTTTAAAAAACGAATGGCAAACAGCAAACGAAACATAACAAAAAAAAACATAAGTATGATTATCATTAAAGGAACTTCTCTAAATAAAAGTAAACTTTGAAAATCCTTAGCGGAGAAAAGCTACCCTCTCTATAAAAGAAAAACTGAAAAACAAAACTAACAAAAATGTCGCTTGTGTTTTATTTTTGAACCACCCTACTACTCAATACAATCCCCACCCAAGACATAACCTGGTTTTGGTTTGGCTGCTTTTAATTCCCTTTCGTATGGTATGATGATGATGATGATGCTGCTATTGTATATTATTATTATTGCTTTTTCGTAATTATTTAGAATCTGCTGACGCTTTTTCGTTCAACTTTAGCTTGTGTATTTTGTTAGTTTGGTTTAGTTTTTAGTGTATTTTCAGTATTAATTTTGGTATAACTTAACTGAAAGCTGTACATAAGATGACAGAGTTCCAGCAGCGATGGCAAATGTTCTCA
>JBAMBJ010003522.1:0-14110 GCA_037043495.1 Drosophila recens
TGAAGGTTAATAATCGAAATATTAATATCGGCGAAAAAAAAATTTAGTGGTTATTACATCGTAAACAAATTATTTAGTTAAAATACTGGAAATCGCTTCCTGATTTAATTTATCGAAATCTATAAAGGTTAAATAAAATCTTTTGACTCACCAGTCGGGATGGACTTTCCAGTTCTCGCCAATAAAGAACTCAGATATGTTAACCTTCATGTGCTTGTTCTTGTCCACCTCATCGCCCACTTTGATCCACGTCTTGCCATAATCGCTGGGCATAACAATGCCCAGAGTGAAGGGTGTATTCGGCAGGGGGGCAAAGAAATAGTCCTGTTTCTCCTCGGAGACTCGTCGCATTCTGTCGTAGTGAAACTTGACGGAAATATCCTTAAACTCCTTGGCTTCATGGTGAACCATGAACCATGGCCCGTCGTATATTCAAAATGGAGTCACCAGGCTCACGTGGACTCGTGTCCTCAAACAGATGCTCGACTTCGGTAAAATCAATGCTATTGTAATTGGGATTCATCTTGCCGTTTGACTGAAAAGTTGCTTAAATTTATTAAACAAAATTAAATGCAGTTTGTTTTTTTGTACTTACGCCAATTGGTCGCAAATCCGGATGGAGCAGCACATAGCCATTATTGGACACCACAAAGGAATAACCATTGACGCCCAGCTGGTGAGATTGATAAAAGTTAGTAGACAGTCAATTTAGGTATATTTGTACATTAGGATGACGCGAAAGACAATTTATTTTTTTTAAAAGTCCTGTATTATTAATGAATGATCAATGATCATAACCAGAGCAAAAAGTAAAATTTTGTATTGATCTACTTAGAATACCCTTTAGAATCTCCCAAAGATTAAAAAAAGAAAGAATAATTTGAGACACAATTATAATCTTTGTTATATATACAGAGTATTTAAAAAATAGCAAATCAGTTAGCAAGGTTTTTGACCAGTGTATAACATTAGGTACTCTTAATAATTCTGCAATTCCGATGTTTTTACACCGATTTTAAGAGTCGACAGCGTTTAAAAAAGCTATGGCTAAAAATCTAAATTTAAAATCGCTTGGTGTAATATCATAATTATCTCGAAATTTAAGCTTTTTAAAGATACATACATATGCATATCAAGTCGATAGCGTTTAAGAATGAAAAAAGCTAGGGTAAATACATGTAAATTTATATAAAAAATCAAATGATAATCTTTTAGAGTTATTTCATTATTCAGGCCTGATCAGGATTTCACTTTTTACTTTTTAGCATTTAGTGATACGCTTTTATTCACTTTGAATTTAGACCAGCGGTGGGCACGCAGTGGCTCCGGGAGCAAGCGGCTGCTCCCAACTTAGGTAGACTCTAATAGGTTTATTGTTGTTGATGTTGTTGTAGTGCTCCCGAATTGCGATTCCGTGCGCACCGCTGATTTACACTAAGTGTTTGAATATTATACTGTTTTTTTCGCTTTATTGGACTTTTACTCCAACTCAAACTGAATATATGACAGATTTTTTTTATAGGACAAAGAATCTGGACAAACTGTTTTTTTATTAATATATATAAAAATAATAAAAAAAAATGATATCATAGCTCTAAAAATTAATACAATATTGAAAGTATTAGCTCTTTATTAGTCAGTAAAATATTTTCCACAGGAAATGCATCAATTGTTTTTTTAAGATATTCGACAATCCGAAAATGAATATATTAGATGACGCTTTTAATAAATTCTAGATGTATCTATTTATTCTAGAACAACAAAAAAAGAATAAATAATGGATAAAGTAAAACAAAATAAAAAAGAAGCATTTTTTCCGGATAGGGGACGTTTTAAAATTTTTCCGGAAATCGCTGTTCCAAAATGGAGAAATCTGTCCGCAAAAAGGATATATTAAACTTGATTGTAGATGCGCATCTATTTTTAGTACAGGAGTTTCCAATAGTAAAATTGTTTGTCGATATGTTTTCCCCATATGCTATCACTCACCTTGTAAGGCAGCGTCAGCTTGTCAATGTCCTCGACGGGGACATCCGTGCCAGCCACGCCCAGAAGACGAGCACGCCGCTTGTCGGTGTTGTTCTCGTGGCGATAGGATCGATCGAAGGCTGGCACGCCGACGGCAATCATAAGACGCGGTCTTCGTTCGGTTGAGTTCAAAGGATCGTACTGCAATCGAACGGAAATTATGTAAGCCAGAGGATAAAAGATATAAGACTTAAAAATCACACACCGTTTTGTCTGTGAAGGCATGCGTCCATGTGGGCGGATGCTGTTCGTTCTGCAGCACCAGAGGCGTGGCAATGACATCCACATACTTGAGCACCTCTTCATGGACTTCATCGAGAGTCTGGACATGCGAATAGTAGCCACGATTGAGGCATGCCATCCACTGAATCTCCCTGACTTTGGTCACCTCCTTGCCAAGCAGATACGTAAAGATGCGCACATTCATCCTGGACGTACCGTTCTCCCCATTGCCCCAGTTGTATCTCTCGAATATCTCGGTGGTATTGCCAGCGACGCCATCGGTGACCAGCATAATGGCCTGGTTGCATGTCGAGGTCTCATTGCAGCGTCGATTCACATAGTAGTTGCGTAGAATCTTAAAGGCGTGATCATAGGCCTGGGTGAGATTCGCATAATTGGAGGGATCTGGCAGACCAACGATGGCCGAGTTAAAGGTCTCAATGTTCTCGGGAGTCGCCTGGACGAGGGCGTCATTAAAGCACGGCACAATGCCCGTCACATTTTCCGAGTACTGAAAGATCGTAAAGAAGTCGTTATTGGAGAAGGTGTCCAGTATGCTGCGTATGGTGAACTTGGCCACATGATGGCGATGTCCGGTCATCGAGCCCGAGTGATCCAGCAATATGACAATATCCTTGGAGCAGGTGGCCGTCTCAATGTACCACGATCGCTTGCGACAGTCATAGGTATCCGCGTCATCTTTGTTGATCCGCGTGTCTGTCCACTGTGCGGCCGGATAGTGCCGCAGAATACCCGTATCGGAGCCAAAGTACTGCCAGGACAGAGCTGGATCGGACTGATAGTTCTGGCGGAACACCTCATCCAGCTGCTCGGACCACTGGATTGTCTTCAGTACGTTGGCCCGTCGATCCCAGACATTCGATGGCACGTGCACCGAACTGTGCTCCGTGTCCACCGATATATTGTAGAAATGTGTATCCGGATTTAGCTGAAATTCGCGATACATACGCGCATATTCCGCCTCATTCTCCTCCAGCTCCTCGGAGCTATTCCCATTGAATGGGGAATATTTGCTCGAATAGTATGTGAAATTCGTCTCCGCGTAAGTCTGATTGAACTCAAAGTTCTCGTTGACTTGCTCCGCTTTCTCTTGAATGCAACGGACTGCATCCATTTTACGGGCCAGCATTTTACCAACATTCGCGGTTATGGATCTGATCAGTTCGGTGCCATTCTTTAGCTCGACGCGGGCATTATACTCCTTGTATTTCTCCTTGATCTGCTGCGACTTGGTTATCTTTTGGGCCAGCAAATACAGCTCATCTCCAAATTGTGTCGCCCATTTTCCAACACTGAAAGTGGAAGAAGCAGAGAAACAATAATATTAATATACACATATCCACTAAAACCACAGCTAGAGAATTCACAGTAAAGATAAAAATAAATAAAAAATTTGTTTAGCATGGTCCAAATTTTTGGGGATTTGTCTATTGAAAATACCAGGGATTAAAACCGAAACGAATATCGGTTCAGTTACGGTTTCGGTTATTTTCTCCTTTAGGTTTTCGGTTTTCGGTTACTCAAAATCTTTGAATAAAGGTTTCGTAACGGTGAACTGGTTTCTATATGTTTCGGATTTGAAATACGATTATGGTTTTGGCTCACATAAAAAAATTTCTTTCCAAAAATATAATTAAGTTAATAACAAAATTATATTAATATTATAAAAATTGGAAATAAAAATTAAAAAAAAGTATTGTTTTTATTTGTTTTTTTTTTTAATTGCAAATAAGAGATGGTGCAACTTTTAAATACAATTTTAAATGCATGTTTTATTTAAAATATTTATTTTAAATATTTGAATTATTTTTTCAATTTTTTTATATACAGGCATGCCACATAAATCTCTTTCACTTGAATTTCACGTCAATTTCATTTCTCCGTGCCACAGTCCAATCACCTAAACAATTTTGGGTGAGACGAAATCATCGCTCAATTCACTGGCATCCGATGCCATGAGAATAATGTCACATTTTTTGTCCGAATTTTTGAATTTAGAGTTGTCTAGTAGTTTGTATTGTTTGCCGCGCCAATAACTTTTAAATTTTTTTAAGCTATAAAATATCAATTATTATATAAATAAATTAAATTATATAAATTCAATAAGAAATAAAATAAAAATTGTATATTCTGCAATGATAAATTTAAAAAATTTGCTAAACAAACCCTTGGGAAATTTAATCTGAGAAGGGGCCAACCCTAGTAGCCTAGTACGAAAAGGTTGATGAACATGCTTAAAAACCTAAATCACACGAACTTCTGTGGCACGGAGAAATTTTCGAAGTGGAATTGCTTTTTTCTAAAATCACTTTCACTAGTGTTTTTTGTGGCATGCCTGATAAAATCATTTTGTAAAGCGATTATTGGTTCTAAAAAACATGATTGAATGTACTTATGTAAAACCAAAATTAACCCTTGTAAATGAAACGGTTACTAAACGGATATTTCGATTTACCGAGTTTCGTTTTTAAGGGTTCGGTCCATACTTGTTAGATAATGATTAGTAATCATACAGGCATGCCACATAAATCTCTTTCACTTGAATTTCACGTCAATTTCATTTCTCCGTGCCACAGTCCAATCACCTAAACAATTTTGGGTGAGACGAAATCATCGCTCAATTCACTGGCATCCGATGCCATGAGAATAATGTCACATTTTTGGTCCGAATTTTTGAATTTAGAGTTGTCTAGTAGTTTGTATTGTTTGCCGCGCCAAAAACTTTTAAATTTTTTTAAGCTATAAAATATCAATTATTATATAAATAAATTGAATTATATAAATTCAATAAGAAATAAAATAAAAATTGTATATTCTGCAATGATAAATTTAAAAAATTTGCTAAACAAACCCTTGGGAAATTTAATCTGAGAAGGGGCCAACCCTAGTAGCCTAGTACGAAAAGGTTGATGAACATGCTAAAAAACCTAAATCAAACAAACTACTGTGGCACGGAGAAATTTTCGAAGTGGAATTGCTTTTTTCTGAAATCACTTTCACTAGTGTTTTTTGTGGCATGCCTGATAATCTTTTTGAGTATTGGGATTATTTTTGATGTTTTTCTGATTATTTTGGCTACTTTGATTGTGAAAATTAAAAATAATCAAAAATAACCAGTAATAATCAGATCAATATCAAAAATAGCCCGAATACTCAAAAAGGTTATTTTTGATTTTTTCTGATTATTTTTGAATAATTTGAATAATGTTTAAGGTTACGGTTTCGGTAAGGGTTTAATCCCTAATAAAAACACTTTGTATATGCCCAACAATAATAAAAATAAAATTCAAATGCAGATCAAGTTTATTTTCAAATTTTCAATTTAGACATTTCACCACAACACTCTTATTATCTCTGATGCTATATCCTTATAATGATATTAGTAATTTTCCCGTTTCCCGACTAAAAACATAAGGGCTACACAGCCTACACAGTAAAACAATCTGGCAGCCTCATAGGAAATGTCAACCACCTGTCGAGTCGGCCGTGTCGACGTGCAACTACAACAAGACCTCTAATTAAATTAGCGCACATGTCTGTCACGAGAGTGTCGGTAAAATGTTTGGAATGTATCAACGGAACGGGGGGTTATTGGGGTACGATATCCATGTGTGTGTGAGTGTGTCAAAGAAAGCAGCAAGGCAGAGGCAGCGACGCGTTTCGACGCTGGCAGCGGGCATAAACAGCTGGGATATTTATTGTTTGCTGGTGTGTGTGAGAAATCAACAAGTGCCTAGGAATTGCGCGCGCAAGTTTGTCAACCAACTCTTAATAATCACATATGCTCTTAATAATCCGTACTCTTAAACCATTTGGTGCGCTGCAACAGAGAGTATATTAGTTCTTTAAAGCCCCAAATAAAAAATATAAATAAATTTATAATTAATTTCTACAAATTAACATATTTGTTACTTTTATTAGAAAATTTGTAGTATTATAAAATATGAAGAGACAAATGTAAATATTTTTATGTATTTAATTATTGTAGGTCTATCAAAAAGCGTAAAGTCTGTTCTCTTTTTTTCAGAGAGTTGGCAGCAGAGCAGACCTGCGCTCTGATTTATCGCTCTCATGATCTATTACATTTTGCTTTCATTTTCGCTCGCTCTCTTCGATTGTTTTTGTAAATAGTGCTGACGGCGGCGCTGCTGCGGCCATTTTCAATTCAATGTTTTGGTCGTTGCGTTGTGGCTTTGCCTTTGACACAGTTATTCCGCCTGCGTTCAAGTGCTGCCGTCGCTGTCGGCGCTGTCGGTGTCTGCTCAAGTGAAACTTGAAGTTTTTCCTGCTGTTCCCGTTTACTTTTAGGTTGTAACGAGCTTTTTATTCTTTCATTAAAGTTGTTCAATTAAATTTTCAGTTAGTACATTCCTTTTTGTCACAGAACTTGTCAGTTTTTCGCATATTGTTTACAATGAACACCGTTGTTATCTCTATACTACAACTGTCATGTCAGCTTTCTGTGTAGGAAATTTATGGAAATCCATATAAGATAATAAAGTTGGTAATTTATAATAAATTATGTTTCTTTTGAAAATGAAAAGAAAAATGAGTTATTTATTTTTAATTAAACAAAGTTGTAATATGCTTCTTTTCCAGGGAACGTTTTCGTTTTCACTATTTCTGACAGGATATTCATTACATAAAAACTGAATACAGTCGATCTTCCCTAACTCGAATCACCATTATCCAAGAAAAAATTTCGAGCTATGGAGACTTTTTGTTAAGTTTAGTATGCGCTATTGCAACTCAATTTAGTTCGAGATGGAGAGATTTCGAGTTATAGTCGATCGATTTATGGAAATTCAACTGTAAATACATTTTTTTATTAGGGACCTTCAACATAAATATTTTTATTACATAAAAAAAATTACATAGTAATGATAAGGATTTGGAAAAATTATCCTTATTAATATTGAAATTAAAATTTACAATAATCGTATTATGACCGCAATTATTTAACCAAAAGGATTTAATCTTTTGATATTTTTCGCTTTAAATAGGACTCACTATTAATTTATGGTTTTAAAGTATTTTTTTCTTATATTATTGTTGCATTATAAAAAAAAACACATAAAAACCACCCAAGGACATTTTTTTGAAAAATATGAGGGGTGCCACAAGAATCGCTTTCGCTTGAATTTGACATAAATTTCATACAAATTTAAGTCAAATTCAAGTGGACAAGATTTCTGTAGCACACCTGTATTGTTAATTACTATTAACGGCTTTTGTCCATTAGTTGAACTTTCCCCGTCTGCACTTACAAGTATGCTTTTCTAATTTTAAACCATTCCGAGTATTATAAATGATGATATCATTGACAGCTGAATGTTCCTGGACACTCCTGAAAATTTCATAATTAATCTGACTAAATGGACGTATTGCCAAGTTATACGTTGTTTCTTTTTAGTACGCCCAAGGTGGCATTTCATTTAATCGATAAAACTTACAGCAAAGGATTGGCCAGTTGGATTCTATATTTGTACATATGATTTGTGACCAGTGCATGTCATAATGTAATCTAAACAGTTATGTACTTTAACTATTTGATTTAATTACATTTCCTAATTGTATTTACTTAGACGGAGTCTAGCTAGTTAGTTAGTTAGTTAGGATGGTTGGGTCTGATTAAATTGACACGCCTCTCTGCGTGCTGTATTCACTGGCGTCAAATTAATCGCACGACTTTCGGCTGCCCCACAAAATGCTCAATAAAATATGCATTACCCTCAAATAGGCGGCTGAATTCGTAGTACCTTCTGTCGCCCCAAGTCAACATGTCTGACAAGTAATTCCTTTATGCGACTTATGAAAACGTGGCCCAAAGCAGCAAGTCAGCTGTAAAAAAGGCACGAGCAAAACAACTTAAAGTCGTCACCGAGAGTAGCTGAATTGTGGGGAGATACACTGACTCACAAACACACACACACACACACACAGTCCCTCACCTAATAGAGGCGACAAATAAAAATTCAAGACAAAAGACAAAATGACTAAACACGCAAAAAGCAAACGCAGAAAAAAACAAGTAAGAACGCTCTTTTCGATAGGGCAAGACTACGAAATACCCTGCGGGCTGACACTTAGATACCCTTATACTTAATATACTAACGTAGTTTAAACTTAATACACCTACAATAACAAAAGCAATACAATCCTGTATTGGCCCTATACGATGCCAAATTGTTTCTTGAATAACTTTCTAAAGTTTTGACCGTTATAACAGTAAGGACAGATCAGAACTTAGTTTTGTAACATACTTGAGAAATTAGCTGTTAAATAGCTCTAGTAAGTGGCTTAGCAAATAAAAATAAAGCGAAACTCTATATTAACTTGGTATTTAGGAACTTGCACACCAAATTTGGAAAATATAAGAATTTTGACACCATTTAAAGTTTATTCTAATCATATTTTGAAATTACTTTATGCAAAGTCAATCATGAAAGGTCATTCGAATTCCTTTTGATTGATATAAAACTTTTCTTTGGTACCCATTGAAATTTTCGAATTTTTGTAAACGTCTTGTTTTTCAACCTTTTTCCTCGATTTAATATTTTACAAATATCTCTTCGCTTGTATTTTTTTTTATAATTTTTCGAAGATGACATTTCCTCATTTTCATACAAAAAGTGCCTTTTTTACCACTTTCAAAAAATTATAAAAAGTACTAGCGAAGAGATATTTGAAAAAAATTATGAAAATGGCACAAAAGGCTAATGTTTTAAAAAAATCGAGGAAAAAAGTGGAAAAAGTAGACGTTTACAAAAGATCGAAAATTTCAATGGGTTTTATATCATTTAAAAGGATTTCGAATGACCTTTCCATTGATGCCAAATCATGAGTAGAATAAACTTAAAATGGTGTCAAAATACCTATGCCTATGACTGTAAGTGAATTATCCATAAAAATAGCTATAAAACTAAAATTTTATAATTAAAACGACTAGCAATACTAAAATCTGGTTGCTATGAACAACTTAAAATGAACAACTTAATGTGAACGACTTAACATTATTGAATCTATAGTAACCCAATTTGAAATTAAACTGTTTTTTAATTTTTATTTAAACTTCAAGACTCAGTTGCAATAGTGCAACATGCATGCGAAGACTGTCTGATCATCCGTGATAGATTTATCTTCGATTCTATTGAATGATAAATCATTAATATAAAAAGGAGACTGTTAAGGTCTTTTAATAGAATATTTATAAATATGTTGGACACTTTATTCCTAATAAAATTTGGTTTACTTCAAGCATGAAAACAAATAAATAACAAGTTTTGTGCATGAAATACATTTCATTTAATTTTGTCGTGAATACCCTACAGCTTCGCTCATGATACGGTGGCTAAACGATAAGAAACGTGTGGAGATGGATGCCAAAAAGAAAATTAGCATAAAATGTACGAAAAATTAACGAGGGACAACGAAAACAGCCCAAAGGGGCCGTCGAGGTGGATGCGAATGGTGATGATGATGATGATTATGATAATGGGAACACGCGCTTTAATTCACTTGTTTTCAAACCGCCAAAAATCCATCAGAAAAACAGTATTTTTTTTGCAATTCATGTAATGTCATTTAAAATGTTGATAAGAGTTGCGGAAAACTTACGCTTCATCTGCTGCGGATGCGTGCGCCAGCATCGGGGAATAGGAGGAGGATGAGGAGATGCCGCCATGCGGCACCGCTGGCGGACCGCAGATCAGCAGCAACAACAGCGGCTGCGAGGCGAGAAGTGCGGTCAAAATGACAGCAAAATGTGTCATCAACTTTTCACATGTACCAAACATTTTTCTAGCATTTTCCGGTCTTTTGTTGTTGTTGCTGGTTGTGCACACACACACACACACTAAATTACTAAACACTTAATAATTGCATTTGCACTGCGCTCGCGGCTATTAAAACATTTGCCAAATGTTGCTACCAAATTTGGTATACAATTTTGGGTGGAGTCGCGACGTCAGCAGCGACGCTGACGCTGGCGCCAGGCGCAAATTTTCTCCAATATTTTTTCACCACACACACACACAGGAATGGTCTGTGTTTAACACTCGAGCTATATGGCAAACGATTAAATTAGAAGCATTTTTAATACTAATCGTTTAATATTCGACGTAATTTTCGTTAGTTTTTCTTTAATTTATTTTCAGCTGCAAACCGAATTTAGTTTTCCCTCAGCTGTGCGTTGAATTTTCTATATATAAACTTGTGCTCTTAGCGCGGCCCGTCGTTTTGATTACACATATGGCACACACTGTCACTGTACGCGTGTGCCCGTCTATGTATGGGTGCGTGTGCTTGAGTGTATGGGTGAGTTTAATGCCTGTGTGCGCTGTTCACCTTCCGCTTTATTTCGGCTACCGACAACGACGAAGAGCTGCGTGTGACTGAATCCAACAAAGTTTGCAGGCACCCAGGCCCAACCTCAGAGAGCGAATTGTATGCAAAGAGCGTAAGACAGCCAGAGAGAGTGAACGAGCGAGAGTGTGTCCTATTTATAATCATTCTCTCGCCATCGCACTTGGCTTACTTGTTTACATTTACCATACATGACAGAAAAACAGCTGTTTTTGGATTTTTTTTATCTCGCACTTACCTATTGATTTTATCAAGACCACGATGTGTAATTATATTAGGTGAAGTCATGAGCTTTGTCAAAGATCCAACAAAATAAAAAAAAATAGTTAATGGAAACAAACTTTTAGCTAGTTTATTCAATATGAGATTATTTATTATAATATTATTTTAAAGTATTTTTTTTTAATTTAAGGAAATTAAAATAATCACCATATTGAGCACAAAAAACGTATAAACAAAAATTTTCCGGCAAAATATTGTTGCCTTCGAAAAAAGAGAGCCTTCAGAGAGGGAATCCATTCAATGACATTCCATGTGTTTGTCTTTCTTATTGCCTTTTCTTTTTTGTGCCGCATATTCATAACAGAGAGCACCATTTCAGTGTTGTGAGAGAGCCAAATTCTGTTCGTTTTTTTTTTGTGAGAGCGAGCTTCCTTTATAAACCCATTTATTTTTATTATTTTCTGCATTTTTATGACACTTTATCTTTATGCGCACGTGTATAGCTAATCTTTCTATCATCGAGTGTTTTTCTTAACTTGTTTATTTTTTTATTGTTTTATTTATATGCCATTGGCATCTTTGATCGTCAGACCGTATACGAATTACAGAAGAGTTTTGTTTGGCTTATGAATAATGTATATTTTGGATCACAGTGATAGCCATGAATATTTGCAAACAATTGCGCCAAGAGACGTTTTAATGCTCAAAATAAAAAAAATAAAATTTAATTTAACACAAACTTTCAATCCATTATAATTATAAAGTTAATTATTATTAGTAATGCAAAAATCCAATATGAATCTCTTACCAATCCATGATAATATATTATTGTTAACCACATATATAAAATATTTAAAATTATTATTTGTGTTTAGCTTAGAAAAAATTATAATTTAATGTTTTTTTCGCTGCTATAATCGTTTCATATATCCAAATTAGCCTGGGGTTATTTGGCGTATTTTCGCGGCAAACCATCGTTGGATGAGCTCAGCGTGGAAAACCAATGTGGGTGGCAAGTCAGACCAAATTACACACATGCTTGCACAGTCTCAGTCATAAGTAGATAAAAGCCGCAGCAGTCACGGCTCGCACAGCACATCACAATAAGGACATGTGGAAGAGCAAGTATCCTCTTATGAGAAATGGGGGCGTAGGCCACTGCGGGCAACCCAACAAAGTGGCTGAGGACCAGCCACAAGCAAATATGATGATGATGAAGATGATGATGACAACGCACTTAGTCAAATTTAAAATGAACTCAACTACGTTTTACTTTTAAACAACCGCAGCCACGGCAGACGAATCAGCACACGAAGGACACTTCTCGGTGCAGTTGGTCCTGCGTGCAAAGCAAGAGACATGCTATAAACATGTCAGTGGCATTTTTATTCCACTTCTTCCGAGGTAGGCTTAATTACGAGCTGGCATTTTTGCATAGCATACTTTTTGGGGCAACTGAGCGTGCATGTCCCACTATGGGAACTTTTCTTATTTTCTTATCTATTATAATCTAGACAAATTGGCCAAAAGCTATCCAGTTTGGTCCACTATAGCTTATATTAGTTTGTATCTACTTACACACTTTTTAATATACATATATGAAAATGGCATCTTTTAAATTGACAACAGCTGACTTCAACAGCGTATATTTTCACATTTAACTGTGAAGTTAAAATTTTTTATAAACAAAATTTAATTTTGAGGTTTTTTTAACATTTGCATCAAGAATTGCTTATTGTGTTTTTTTGTGAATATTAAAAAATAGAAAGAAGTCCCATAGTGCGTTATAATGAACATAATTTGTGGCAGTTGGCAAACGCATAGCAGTCGAATACTGAAGATTATTAAGTGTAAGAGTCTGTGTCTAAAGATGTGAATGTGTGTGAATGTGAATATGTGTTGAAAGCTCTTTGAACTTAAGTATCTCAGGAAGGTAGCGCACATCGCTTGAGTTTGGTGCCACATAAAGTTGCTTGTTTGCATCAAATTTATGCGTCAAAGGACTGGGCGTAAGTGTTGTATACTAGTACACCGAAAAAAATATCCGGGATATTTAGCCCGAATTCAATCCGAAACGATGTCAAAAGTGGGGTAATCTCGGATATTCTTAAACCAAGTATAAAATACTTGATTTTTTCAATCCCGAATTCAATCCAGAAATGCTTAGATTCAGGCTAAAAAAATTTGTGTTCATTATAATGTTTTTCGATACATTTAAACTTTTTTTTCTTAAACCTTTTATTTATTTTACTTTTTTTTCCTATTTTAATCCCGATACAGGCTTGATTGTTCAGCTTAATCCTGGAAACATACTTAAAAAATGCAGGCTTAAATTAAGTATTTTAGGCTTGATTTTAGAACGGCATTATTTTTTCTGTGTAGTCACTTGGACCAATCTTTAATGATGATTACTTGTTGAAAATAACCCACCGTCAGTATTTTTTGTATTAAGTATTCTACAAAGTAATAAGAGTTGGTCACACTATAATTGAATCGTGTCTTAAAAAATAGAAGACGTATTAATTATCATGCTAATAAACGAACATTATATTAATTTTCCACTACTTCGCGTTATACTTTATTTGATTACCATTGCGCAGAACAAATCTCCAACATTACTCTTAAAAAAAAAAAAATAACACAACAGTAATTTAAACCAATAATTGGAATGCTTTGAATTCAAAGCCTTAAACTGTACACCTGCTACTTCAACAACTCAGCAAGGAAAATATATAAAAATAATAAAAAAGACAATAATAAAGAGGAAATAGAAAGAAAAACCAATCAATAATTGACCGTGCAAAAAAGGAAAAGCAATCGAATCTTACATCTTGAACAATATTATAAACTTTTATCAATTGGAAACTTTGCCGCTTTTTATAAGCTCCTCTTCTTTCATGTATAAAAAGAGAAGGAATTGATAATGAACAAAATAAAAAAGAAGTAAGCAACGTCAAGCCTTGAATATGCCTAGCCTAGGGGCAGATAGTGGGTGTGAAAGGAGCAACTTGACATGGATCCGGGCTCAAAACTAGCATGACTCTTAACCTATAAACTTTCTTGAATAAAACTTATATGTTAAAATTTTCGTTGGAGTGACTCTTATTTTCTTGACCAAAACAATTATTGCACATTCGTTAAGATTCTATGAAATTGTCCCAGAAATCAAAGCTAAATGTCGATTATAAGTAAAATATATAAAAATAGAGACTTCACTAAATATAAAAAAATCTAAAATGTTCAAATAAAAATT
>JBAMBJ010003523.1:0-16498 GCA_037043495.1 Drosophila recens
GGGCTCAAATTTTGCAGGTGTATTCTAGGGGTGAAAACGAATATTTTTCAGCCCGGCGCTCATTGATATCGCCAACTTGAAAAAACTCCATACAAGCCGCGGCCAGGCTAATATATATATGTAAATGCTTGTATGTATTTGATTTATTTATTTTGTTTTTAAAGTTAAGCAGCTTTCTTCTACATATTTGAATATACATATATGTATTTATTATTTTTTCCACATTGGCAAATGATACATGAAAATTTATTGCATTTAGTGGATGAAGAAGGCATGATAACAGCACGCCCACGTCGTATGTCTGAGGTTAATACGGCTACCAAAATTCAACCAATACCACCGGGCACATCATTCTTTCTTTTCTCCCAAACAAACAGGTTTTTATGTTTTAGTTTTAACCATAAAAAATTCATAGAATTTATTACTTTGTATCAATTGATCCTTTGTTTGTCTGTGTGCGTGTTTTTGTGTGCGTATGAATATGTAATGATGTCCCTAATTTTTTGTGTATTTACAAATATAACTATCTGTTTTTTGCATATAACTTATACCTGTGTCCAAAGGATTACGTGTATATCTATAGTTGATTATTTTGCCTTAAACCTCTTGTATCACCAGACCCATAGAACTGTTACTGTCCTTAGTTGGTAGATGTATTGAATATTACTATTTAGTAGCAAACTCCAGCAAATAATAATTTATTTTCAATAACACCTTTTTAAACATTGTATGCTTGTTTTGCATGTAACTTTTTTGATTGATTTCGTTTCTGTCTGAATATACCTATTTTGATCTTTTTGTCAAACCATTTAAATGTAATCATTTTCTTCTCAGATTTCGCGTGTTTTGCCACTGGCTTTGTAATCACAGTAATTTTGGCAACATTATTCTGTGTTGCATTATGTTCTCATCCGCCATGTTGGCCGCCGAGAATCCGTTACAGGCCAAAGATGACTTAAATATAGTAAGTAGCTCCCGTACTGAACCAGAACCATCTGATAATCTTGTAAGTTGCCCAACGCGCCTGGTTATCAATATTTGATGTGTTTTCTTGGTTTTTATTTTTTTTTTTATCGATTTATTCTAATCCATTTTCTTTCATGTACTTTTCATGTTGTCATTCGTTCAATTTGCAGGTACTCAATAAATTTGATTATTTTTTCACGGCAGTTTTCACAATAGAACTGATTCTGAAATTGATTTCATACGGCTTCGTATTACACGACGGAGCTTTTTGCAGATCCGCATTCAATCTTTTAGATTTACTTGTGGTTTGCGTATCATTGATATCTCTAGTATCCAGGTAAACCCTAGCAAAACTACTCTAACCCAGTAGTTGAAAACTTACTTCTGGACAATAATTATAATGTCAATTTCAACTGCAGTTCGAATGCGATTTCAGTCGTGAAAATTCTTCGCGTTCTACGAGTTTTAAGGCCCCTGAGAGCCATTAATCGAGCCAAGGGTCTAAAGGTAAGCCACATTCTATGCTATCACAGTTCCAGTTCTTTTTTCCATTTATTTGACTTTCAATTTTATTTTATTCACCTGCTTCAATTTAACAGTTATTTAATTTAATTTTCTTTTGACTTTATCATTTAAATCTGCTTATTTTCATTTCAATTAACAAACAAACAAGTTACACCAAGTTATGTTTTTTGCGAGCTAATAATCAAATCTTGACTTTTTGCAATAACCCGAGAAAAAGTGCGTGTTTTGTGGTCATAAACAACAATCAACAATGAAAACCAATTCAAAAAAAACCTTGAAATGCTGGGTGTAGGGTGCACCAAGAGTTTTAAACTGCAACGAAATAAAAAAAATATATACGTATACATATATATATATATTATATACTCCTACTATATATATACTGTTTGATTTTGAGTTACACTTTTAACATCTAACGAAAATGGGCGTGGAATAAATGCAAGGCGTGGCTTAGGCATAGTCAAAATACGTACCATTTATGTTGATACTAATCCCTTACGAAATTAAACATTTATTTATCTAGAACTACATATATAGAGAATTTATTATACTATAACTATCTATATACCGTCGTATCACATACAGCATGTTGTTCAATGTGTCATAGTCGCTGTTAAGACTATCGGAAATATTGTGCTCGTCACATGCCTACTGCAATTCATGTTTGCCGTTATAGGAGTCCAATTGTTTAAGGTATGATTTTGTTCTTAAGTGCTTGATCTACTCTTTTGTTAAGTAACACTAATAAATTATTTCAAATATCGAGAATGTATAAAAATCGAGCATAATCGAATGATCATTAAGTATATTTCTAGAGAACAAATTTTATTTATTTATTGATTTGAAAATATTACTGGCTAGGCTTCAAACTAATAAATTATTTGAAATGAACAATACGATATCAGCTTAATGATCAATTTACATAATGTAATTATAGAGCTTTATTCAGGTATTTAGTTGTAAATTATTTAAGTAACTTTAAATATTTAGTTTTTATTGCACAAAAATGCAACCTTAAGAATATTAACTTTTGTTCATGTTCCAAATTGTTAAATGTTTGAATTGCTATCCTTAACCTCTTAACCATATTAATTTATTGTAACTTTTGGGTTTTCTTTTATAATATATTACTTATTTTACTAATAATCGAAAAATTATAAACTGTACAAAATAATATCCTGTAAATAATACCACTTATGCTTCCTAGTATTGCTTATTAATGCTCAGCATAACTTTGTTTATTTTTTGATTAAGAGCAAGTGAATCCATTCTAAGTATATAGCAGGTGAAAAAGATTACGGAGGGCGAAATAGGTTTAGCAATAAGTAATCATCACATGAACTTCGATATAATGTTTAATATCCAATAATTTGGTATTGGAAAAATATGAGAATATATTTTTGTGGAATTGGCTTGAAAAGGCAATACGAATTATTATTATTTCAGCACACTTTATCAAGGATCCAATAGATTTGTTCCCGAATACAGACCTAACCATACTCACACAAATAATACTTTGTATAATTGTCAAATCAATTCGTATATTCCACACCCATTTTCTGCGTTGTATGCGTCAAACCCATGACATCAAAAGTATAAGTAATTAATACTATGTGATTGTTAATTCATATGCAAATCACAGCATACTCCACACACAACCACATACACACACTCACATTCACACAGAGTTCCACAGTCCTTAAAAATTTGTTATTAAAAGTAACGACGTCCAACCTTGCACCCTAGCATCAAGGCAGGCAATCAATAAACCGAAGAGTAACAAATATAATCCTCAAGCTAAATACAAAAGTTTCATTTAAACTGGTAGAAGAACTTTTTGTAGTAACAAACCTACTAATCATCATTTACATTTTTAAATATACTTTTTATTTTTTAAATCACATTTCCTGTATTCTGACACTGTTCGTGAATATCATTAACCCCGCATATTATGTTAAAAGAAAAGAAAAACCATACACAATTACTTATTTATTTTTAGCATACGAACAATCAAATGAAAAACGTATTGATCCCCCTTACAAATGAATCTCCCTCTTTTTTCTCTCTTTTATCGTTTTGGTATTCGAATTATGCCAAACACAACAATTTGCAATGTGCAATTTGTATAAACTTTTGATTTCAATGAAACGTTTCCAAAAATGTGGCCAAAATAACAAAAAATATTCCTCGGATTGATGCGGCACACACACAAAAACACCCACCCACACATGCACACACACACAAACACACACACATATGATTAATTATAAACAACAACAAAAATCATACACGCCTGTCAATTCTTTTTATACACTGAAAAAAAACAACATCAGTACGTGGTCAAGTGCGTTGTTGTCGCTATAAAAACCATTGGTAATATTATGTTGGTTACATACTTATTGCAATTCATGTTTGCCGTTATTGGAGTGCAACTCTTTAAGGTAATTTAATTTCAATATTATATTCAACAACAAATCAAATCAAATACTTGGTGAAGGGTAACCAGAATCGGCTTTATGTGTGCGCTTCTATTTTTAGCAAGAATTCAATTTCTCGCTGCTTAATTATGTGTGCTTTGGATTATCGATGTACTTTTGAATGTGATTGGAAAGAAATGCAGATCAAAATTTGGGAAGAGTTTTTAAAGTCTATTTCTATTGGGTTTTTTGTTAGGATTAAAAGTCTAGCAAATCAGTGTACTGATTTCTAATCGATATTTTTGTGCTTTTTCTCAGATAAACAAAAAGATTTTGACATTGGTAAACTTGATATAAATACAATAAACTCATCAACTACTTATAGTATAATGCCATCACATCGTTGCAAATACACTTTCCAATCAGACAGCTATTAGCTTCAATGCCTTGCGAGCTGTTATTAGCTTTCCAAAAACCTAACACCCGATTGCTCGAGTTTTTCAACTTACATATAAGTATACCTATACCAAGATCAAGAAGTCTGTATACTCGCTCGCTAACCTTTTGTAATATACTATATATCTGTATGTAATCGTATTTAACCAATCCTCAAAATTATGTATCGTATTGTTTTGGTGCCGTCTGTAAATATTGTGATGTTCCACATATTTTCAACTAAAAACTGGTGTCCGTTTCGAGCAAGAAAACCCAAGAAAAACCAAAAAAAAATTGTGAATGTCTATGTAAATTTTAATGCATACGAGACACCCTGTATATGTTTGTATATATATTTGTATAGACTAGTTTAGTCTATTGAATCGCTGCATAGATTATATAGTTAGGCTTTAGTTGATAGTAATACAGTCGCATTAGCAAAGTGCGCTCAACTAAATCAATTCCCGAGTTAAGAGCACTTTAATAAAATAAATGAAATCAATTCTCAGCTAAAAATAATAACATTTCAATAAATCTTTTCTGATGCTGATGATTGGAAAACTATCGGCACACCTCATGTATAGGGTAAATTTTTCAAATGCTCCGATGGCTCCAAAATGATTAAAGACGATTGCTAGTAAGTATTTGATTTAGATAATCCTTCAGATGATGATTGTAATTATTTATCATTTTCAGTGGCACCTATCTGGTCTATGAGGATGGTGATATAAACAAGCCGCGTCTCAAGGAACGCGAGTGGGATAATAATGGTTTCCATTTCGATGATGTGGCCAAGGGCATGTTAACCCTCTTTACTGTTTCCACCTTTGAGGGCTGGCCCAGGTGAGTACAACATTTGTATATTAAATAATTGCCGAGATAGAATTAATTTTTTTCATTTTGATAGCCTGCTGTACGTCTCTATTGATTCGAATAAGGAAAATGGGGGTCCAATACACAACTTCCGTCCTATAGTTGCTGCCTACTATATAATCTATATTATTATAATTGCCTTCTTTATGGTCAACATCTTTGTCGGTTTCGTTATTGTCACCTTTCAAAATGAGGGTGAACAGGAGTACAAGAATTGTGATCTCGATAAGAATCAACGCAATTGTATCGAGTTTGCATTAAAGGCGAAGCCAGTGCGAAGATATATACCCAAGCACGGCATACAGTATAAAGTCTGGTGGTTTGTGACATCATCATCGTTTGAGTATACTATATTTATACTGATCATGATAAATACGGTGACACTTGCTATGAAATTCTACCAACAACCACTTTGGTATACAGAACTTCTAGATGCACTCAATATGTTATTCACAGCGGTATTTGCCTTGGAGTTTGTCTTTAAGCTGGCAGCATTTCGATTTAAGGTAAGAGTCTTACATTTAAAATATTTTATATAATTTTGTAATTTTAATTGCAATGAAATTTATCACAGAACTATTTTGGTGATGCTTGGAACGTTTTCGATTTCATCATCGTGCTGGGCAGTTTTATAGATATTGTCTATTCCGAAATAAAGGTATTTAAGGATTAATGTCTTGGTTATCAAAATCATTTACTAAATGTTGTACTTTATTCCACAGAGCAAAAACACGTCACCGGCCTCTTGTGATATTGTCGAAGGCTGTAAACAAAAGGCAAAAGCGGTTTGTTTTATTTTTAGTAAAGTCAAACAAAAACTGTTTTCAGACAATTCTCTATCTTAATTTTTTTAGGCCGGTTCCAACTTGATTTCCATCAATTTCTTCCGCCTATTTCGTGTGATGCGTCTCGTCAAGCTTTTAAGTAAAGGCGAGGGCATTCGAACCCTTCTCTGGACCTTTATCAAGTCGTTTCAGGCTTTGCCCTACGTTGCACTGCTGATTGTTTTGCTTTTCTTCATTTACGCGGTGGTGGGCATGCAGGTGCGTATCCTAAAGATGAAGTAACTATAAGAACTCGTGATGAAACAAAGCATAGAAAAATCGACAGCTCGATATTCGCGGGAGCCATTTTCAAGTCTTTTACTCGATAATTGTTTGACGATACCATACATGTTAAATTATGATTAGTAATCATAATCATTAGTAATTAGATTATTTTTGTTTAAAAGTCGAACCAATGCTTAAATTACGATTCATTTGGGTTTTGCCCAATTATTTGATGATTACGATTACCAAAACTCAAAATAAAAATCTTAAATTATTACAATTATTTAAAAATAATCAGAAAAAAAATAAAAAATAATTGTTTTGAATATTTTAGATTATTTTTGATTTTTTCTCATTATTTCTGATTTTTTTTAGATTATTTATGACTACATATTACAAATTATTTTAAATCAAGAACTAGATTGTTAATCACGTTTTCATTCTGAATTTCTTTTGGAAAATCTTGATATAATACTCAATATATCGGTATTATTTGTCGATTTATCGAACAGTCGATTTTCTGTTACATTTCGATTTTAAACTCGACTTACTTCACTACTAAGATATCCTTTTGCATGGTGTCGTTAGGTCTTTGGCAAAATTTCACTGGATGGTGAAGGTGCGATAAACCACAACAACAACTTCCAGACGTTTCAACAGGCGGTCCTTGTCCTGTTCCGCTCAGCGACGGGCGAGGCCTGGCAGGATATCATGATGTCCTGCTCAGCACAGCCGGATGTGCGCTGTGACATGAGATCCGATACACCGAATGAGCAATGCGGCTCATCCATTGCCTATCCCTACTTTATCTCGTTTTACGTGCTGTGCTCCTTCTTGGTATGTGGCTATCAATTCGCTATCCAATCTCCCACTAATTCTTGACTTGTTCTTCTTAGATTATCAATTTGTTTGTGGCCGTCATTATGGATAATTTTGATTACCTCACTCGCGATTGGTCCATTCTGGGTCCGCATCATTTGGATGAGTTCATCCGGCTGTGGAGCGAGTACGATCCGGATGCCAAGGGGCGCATCAAGCACTTGGATGTGGTCACCCTGCTGCGCAAGATATCGCCACCCCTCGGCTTTGGCAAGCTCTGTCCGCATCGCATGGCCTGCAAGCGTCTGGTCAGCATGAACATGCCCCTCAACTCCGACGGAACGGTGCTCTTCAACGCCACTCTATTTGCCGTGGTTCGAACCTCGCTGAGCATCAAAACCGAGGGCAACATCGATGACTGCAATGCCGAGCTGCGAGCCACAATTAAACAAATCTGGAAGCGGACCAATCCCAAGCTATTGGATCAGGTGGTGCCGCCGCCGGGCAACGATGACGAGGTCACTGTGGGCAAGTTCTATGCCACTTACCTAATACAGGACTATTTCCGGCGATTCAAGAAGCGCAAGGAGCAGGAGGGCAAGGAGGGTCACCCCGACAGCAATACGGTCACCCTGCAAGCCGGTCTGCGCACACTGCACGAGGTGTCGCCAGCCCTGAAACGCGCCATCTCCGGCAACCTCGATGAACTGGCCGAGGAACCAGAGCCCATGCATCGCGTAAGTCATCAAATAATTAGATAGATTATAAGTTTAGTTGATTAGACATAATGTAAATATCTTAATGATGAGTAGGGATGGCACGATTAATCATATGATACACAATAATCGATTATTTTTCTTCCATTGGCGATTTAATTGTACGTAAAATGTGTTGCGATTAATTGAAACACTAATCGATTTTCGATCAAATAATCGCGTCGTTGTCAAAAGTTTTTCAGGGAAACACACATGGAGATTTTATTCCAAAAAATAGTAGCAAAATATATTTGAACATTTTTTTGCAGTTACTCTTAGAATTGGTTAAAAAATGTTCTGCATCAAAATATTTTTTTGTGAAAAATCGAGATGAAAATTTCTTAATTGTTCTTAATTTTGTTTGCTATACAATGGCATTGCATTACACAATATTTTAAAAAACTATAACACAAATTAATCATTTGATTAATCGATTATTTTTATTTTTCGTCGATTAATTGCAATTAATAATCGCGTAGCTTAAATTAATCATATGATTCTATAATCGATTAATAAATTTTTTTTGCCATCCCTAATGATGAGTGATCCAATGAAAAACAGAGCCACAACACAAAGCTACCTGAAATATCCACTCATTCAACCAACTCAAGAATGAGGCTTCCGACTTCATTTTCATAACAGAATTTTAATTTTTGTAGGCCTGTCCCAAAGCCCATTTCTTCAATCCCGCGTTAACGGATTCGGTAACTAAATTAATGTAAAATTAACAAACAAAAAAAAAACAAGGGGAAGGGCTATAGTCGAGCTCCGGACTATAGGATACCCGTTAATAAACTTAAAAATATTTTTTATTGCATGCTTTCAGGCATTTACATTGCACTATGGGTAATTTTACGAGTTTGTGAGGCCACAATTAATATCTAGTAAACTACTCAAGATATTTTGATGCGGCTTTTTTTCTAGTGCTATGTATTCTCTTAGAAGTATTCTGGAAAAGTGGGCGTGTCACCACCCCCGCTCCATAATTTTTTTTATTTTTTTTATTTTTATCGGTAGCAATTAAGCTTAAGATTTCTATTGCAAATAATAAGTTTTGACCTTATATATTATTAAAAATGAAAAGAAACCTTACTTGTTAGATATAGAAAGTTGTAAGCCCTCTTAGATGGCTGTGAGCATAAAATTAAAAAAAAAAATTGTGGGAGGGGGTTCTGACACGCCCACTTTTTCAATATACTTCTAGCAGTATGTATAACACTATAAAAAAACCGCATCAAAATATCTTAAGTAGTTTACGAGTTATTATATAATGCCATCTAAAACAGTTGAAATTCCCCATATGGCATGCAAACAAATTGGCATTCGAAATTGTGAGGTTAGTTGCTAAAAAATTAAATTTCACCAAAAGAGTGTAAAAGTGGGTTATCTAACTACTATCATTTGAACAAGAATTAAATACTCTACAACACACAATATGTTTCAAGGTTGGACTAGGTTGGACTCGCTTTTAATACCTTTTTAAAAATTAGATTTAATGAAAAATTTTCGTTTGCTAGACTACTTACATTTTAACATTAATATGGGGACACCACGATCAAATTCTACATTTGACACTCACAAACACATGGTATAAACCACACTGATTCGAATTCATTTTTAATATTTTAATAATGTTGCCTTATTGTTTACTTATTGACACATTTAAATCGCAAACAAAACGTTGCAATTTTTAAAGCGCGTGCCTTGCAAATGCAACCCTGTGTCTAACAGCTGATTTATGGAAATATTGGTTCCATTTCGTTTGTTGTTTGGTGTGTAATATAGTTTATTACATTGTATTTGGCTTAAAACTATTACATTAAAGGTTTAGAGTTTATCCGAGCGCCGAAGCGCGTTTATCGTGTGTCGCTGTTGCTGGCTGTGTATCGACTGATCTAGTCTTTTAGTGTTGTGTATTGTTTTCGTCTTCCAGTGTTGTATATTGTCTAGTTTCTGGATCGTGTCGCTAGAGGGCGGCACTGGGCCGCCACAGTACTCCCTCTTCAGTGATGTCGTCACGAATTCTGTGTTGTTGATGCGCGCGTTTTTCTGAGAAGCTTGTTGTTCCCAGAAACGGTGTACAATGATGAACTGTTGCTGTGCTTGCGGTGTGCTGTCTGTGGAGTGCAGCCTGCTCGGTGCAGTGGACGTGGTGCAGTTTGCGGGATCATCCTGCGTGGTGCGGTCTGCGTGCTGCAGCCTGCGTTGTGCAGTTTGCGGGTCGTAGGGAACGTGGTGCAGTTTGCGTGATCCAGTCTGCTCGGTGCAGTGGACGTGGTGCAGTTTGCGGTAGTGGGGAACTCGGTGCAGTTTGCGTGATCCAGCCTGCGTGGTGAAGTCTGCGTGTTGCAGCCTGCGTGGTGCAGTGGATGTGCAGTTTGCGTTCGTGGGGTTACCAGTGCAGCAATTAGGGCTGCTGGCGATCGTGGGTTACCATTGCAGCGATTAGGGCTGCTGATGGTCGAGGAGTTACCAGTGCAGCAATTAGGGCTGCTGGTAATCGTGGAGTTTGCGTTGAGTTGGCACGATTGCTGCTGCTGGTGCTGCTGCTGATCGTTGTCGCCGTCGTATGATTGGTTGTTGCTGCAGATCTCGAGTCCGCTGAGCCAGTTCCTCCGTAACCATAGTTTGGTTTCCTTCATCGTAGAAGAAAGTCGGAGTCGTCATAACCATAGTTTGGTTTTCTTCATCGTAGAAGTTGAGACGTCTGGCTTTTTGTGCGCAAATTGTAGCGTCGTGCGTGCATACAAAATGGCGGGTATTTCACAACGAAATCGGCGGCGAGACTTTTTTGGCCGGTTGTCGAGTGTCGGGGTTTCGAATGTCGGAATAACCACTATGGTACTTGGAACCATAGTGATTGAGATTTAGTGGAATTGAGTCGCATTCCTTTTAATGTGCGCAAATGCACGCGCGGTGCGTGCATGCAAAATGGCGGGTATTTCACCACCACGAAATCGGCTGCGAGGCTTTTTTGGCCGGTTGTCGAATGTCGGTTGTTCGAATGTCGGGGTCACCACTATGGAAATATTGGTTCCATTTCGTTTGTTGTTTGGTGTGTAATATAGTTTATTACATTGTATTTGGCTTAAAACTATTACATTAAAGGTTTAGAGTTTATCCGAGCGCCGAAGCGCGTTTATCGTGTGTCGCTGTTGCTGGCTGTGTATCGACTGATCTAGTCTTTTAGTGTTGTGTATTGTTTTCGTCTTCCAGTGTTGTATATTGTCTAGTTTCTGGATCGTGTCGCTAGAGGGCGGCACTGGGCCGCCACAGATTTCTTCGAAGTGGCGCCATCTATTGAGATTTCTGGTATGCAACATTGAAGAACCATCTATTGTTAATGAGTTGCACCCAAAAATATTTCAAATTGGCGACTTTCAGAAAATAGGTTTTGGCCTCAAAAACTCGTGAAATTACCCATAGTGCATTGCTTAAAACTTAAATCAGCCATTATTAATAAACTTTGTTATTGTTATTGTTTAAAAAAGCCATTACTAGCTCGTTATTGTTAAAAAAAAAAAAAAAAGGAAGCCATTACTAGCGTTCTGATTGGCCGATCTGGTTGCAATTAAGAAGGATGATAGCTTTAATTAATAGATAACATTTATTACCAAAAAATACGTTATTTTTAAGAATTGTGAATGTTGAGAAAAGGGGCGTGGCAAAATTTTTGAAAGAAACTTCATCTGCATAGAAGTCTGTATGCCAAATATGGTCGCTCTAGCTCTTATAGTCTCTGAGATCTAGGATCTCACTCGGACGGACATGACTATATTTATATAGAAAAAGCTGGACTTGGAGCTTTTCTTGTTATTATTTTTGATTACAGAAGTTTCACTTAACAATTCACAAGAGTTCAACGGAAAGAAGGTAGACTTCATTCAATTTGATTCATGTTTTAATATAATTCCAACACTATCTGACCATAACTTTATTACACTATGTGTTATTCAAGAACTTGTACTAAATAGTTTTCTCTGTAATTCAAAATTCTATATATTCTATTATATTACAGCGCCATCACACGCTCTTTGGTAGCGTTTGGTCCTCGATTCGCCGTCATGGCAATGGGACCTTCCGCCGCAGCGCCAAGGCCTCCCAGAGCAATGGAGCCCTGACTATTGGCGGCTCCTCTCTGGCAGCTGCGGGCGTGGGCGGCAGTAGCTTGGTGCTGGGGAGCACAGACGCCACTGGCACTGATTATTTGTACGACAGCCTCAACCGGAGTGTGGCCGATGGCGTCAATCACATAGCGCGCAACATATTGCAGGCCCGGATGGCGGCCAGTGGCAAGTTGCAGGACGAGCTGCACGCGGGCAGCGGCGGTGAGCTGCGCACCTTTGGCGAGAGCATCTCGATGAGGCCGCTGGCCAAGAACGGAGGCGGTGCATCCACTGTCGCCGGCACCTTGCCACCGGAGGCCAACACGATATCGTATGAGTGAGTATTGGGGGTGGGAGGGTCAGTGGGTGAGTGGGACGAAGGATGGCGTTGGGAGTTGGTCAATTGACCACAACGATTACTCTTAGCCGCACACGAAGCCGTCAATTATTGAGTTTCATTTTATATTCTACTTCCTGTTACTGTGGCTTGCTGTTTAGTGAGTTCCTTTATTCTTTACATATTTCTCGTTTTGGCCACGTTTGAATGGCGATTTTATTTCACTTAGTGCGCCTTTAACGTTTGTAATGAACAAAAGGAGCCCGGGCCGCAAATTTAGTTGTTTTTTTTTTCGTTAGCAACTTAGTTGAAAATAAACATAAAAAAAAACCTGACTAAGAAAAAATATATTAATTTAAATTATAATACGAAAACATTTTTAAATATGTAGTTTAGAAAATATTGATTAACTAGCGTGATTTAAATGCGAACACTCACTGTGAGAATCAAAGAACCAAACGAATTTACTCAACCCCCGAACATTAATTTCAGCAACCGCAATCGTGGTATTTTATTGCATCCATATAACAATGGTAAGCGCAAAATGCGGCAATTGCAACAAGTACAGCAACAACTGCAACAAGCAATTGCACTAAACAAGTTCTATAAACATTATTCTTTCATTTATTTATTTACTTATTTTCCCGAATCCCAATTTAACCTGAACCGAATTATAAAAGTTAAATAAAATTCAAAAGATTTGTTTGTTTGTTGTGGCGTTTTTTGTTGAATTAACTCTTTTTGAATTATCACACGAGTCCTCTAATTGTTTTTATTTTTCGCATATTATAATTATTATCATTGTACACTATTCCTAAGCGCCACTAAAAATTCTAAGTTGTGAGTTCTGAATTTTGCCTGCGGCATGCCCAACAAAATGAATAAACAAAACAGATAACTTAAAAATATTAAAAACAAATATTTAAAGAAGTGCAATTGTGAAGTATGTAATAACTAGCATAACAAAATAACTGTTGCGTTTTAATGTTATTTTATTTGGCTGTTTGTTAAACGCGGCGCCACAGAAAGACAACACTCAAGACACTCATCAGAATGGAACTCCATTCTGACTCGTAGCACACTTACTATATATGTATACATAAATTAGATAAATGCGCAGTTAATATTTTTTTGAATTAAATTATAACTTAGTTATAGCATACAAGTTATCATAGAGTTCAGTAGATTAGTTTGTCTAGCATACTTAGAAACGCTTCTGCTGCCTCTAAAAATAATTCATGTTTTTGTCTATGTATGTTCTTATAAATATATAGTACTGCTCTGCCTTTGTAGATTATAGAGAACAACAATAGCTACACAAAACAACATTTAAACACTACCAAAAATAGGGGCCAATTTTCAATGTCTACTATCATCTCATTTATCTAACTGAAAGATATTTTGACCTAAAGATTTGAGAAATTAATGGCTTAATCAAGAACAGGTAACGCAAATTAACCAATCCCGATTTTTGTCTGCCTTTTAATTCAATCACCATAAATGAAGTAAACGCATTAAATTAAATAAATATATTGTACGTATATAACATGTTTTTAAAAATAACTAGAGGAAAAATCTGTAGTCCGATAGCTATCAAACTATCGTAGAATATTTTACCTGTATATGTTGGAAATCGTTTTTCGCATCTTTCGTGATGCTTCGTCCCTAGCGCAGTGATATAAAGCCAGGTATATAAGAATAATTTATTTTAATATTAAGCTCGCGAACCAAGATTGGTTTATCTGTAATTTCAAGAGCACTTTGTAAGCAAAACTTTTCATATATATAATATAATCTAATTTTTAATTAACCGCTACAATGCCTTGAAAATTTACATTTTTAAATCATTCATAACTACAACACTAATTTTGTTAATGAAAACTTTTGAAATTTTAGTAAGCCTTACTGAAATCATAACAATCAATTATAAAAACTACTAATATTTAAATTCAATTGATTATTGTCTACATAAACAATAAATACATTTATTGAAAATGGAAAGGGAAATGGGAAATACCTGTTAAGATATTTAAGCTATTTACGCAATTCAATAAGTAGGTACTAATAACTAGTTAATATTATTTTGCAATTACCAACGCGAACTATAAGTGTTTACAGCCCTTTAACGTTGTGCTATGATCAAAATGCTTATGGCTCCTTTTGTTGATTACAAACTAACAAATTTTTTGATGAGAGCAAAATTAATTAGTATTGATTCATTGATAATCTGAAACAATATTTTTATTTATGGTCCATATAACAAAAGTGTCATTCCAAATTGTGTTGTTTAAGTAATTTGTTTTTGTACAACTCTATTTTATTAACATCTTTATTATAGCTTAAGTGATTCGAGTTTAAAAACAACCGAGTGCTGAGTTTCGAACACTGAAATATTTGACGGATGAGTCTCTGAGATTTTGAACAACATTTGTACTAGGCTCTCATTCCGGTCGATTGGCAGAGCGAATTTTGTTTATGTTTTTGGCCAATGATTTGCTAAGTTAACAATTTATTATGAACGCATTCCCTTAAGCACAATACTTAATATATAACATTAAAGAGTTCTGTGTAACCTGCTCGGAGTAAAAACATAACACCTACAAGAACAACAACAACAACAACCAAGAACAACTGAACAACAAGAATATCTACCGTTTTAACACGCATCAATGAACGAATCAAATCGAATCGAATCGAAACGAAATGAATCGAATAAATAAAGGTTACCATTATCAAAGTATTTTTCACAAAATATCTATCTAAATAATATCGGTGTCTATATAAATAAATATCCGTTTAACAGTGTTGTTGTGCCCACATATACTCATAAAGCTGGTCTTCCTGATTGATCCCGTACTCCCATCAAAGTGTGCCTTGCGTCCATCTAAAACATACATAAATACATACATATACTTATATTAATAATTAAGATACCCATGCCAACGATACTCGTATAAATGTATATATTTGAATACTCGAATAGCCTTCTGTTTTTTTTTTGATATGCCAAATCTTGAAAACAAAATGTTCGTTAACTGTTGTTTCAATGTTGTTTTGTCGTCGCGTCTTATTGTGTGTACAGAGGGGTGCATTCAAACGATATCCAGAGTATCCAATACACACTCACACACACAAACACACCTGTGGATACCTTGAACACACACTCACCTACACATATTGCTTGGCTATTGATTAGATCTAAGAACAGCTTTAGATACGCCGCCTGCCTCGTTCATATAACGCTGCCGCCTTTGCCTTTGCCTTAGAAGTTGCCCGAATACTCGTAATGCCTTAGAATAACATACTATAAATAAATAGCTCCGCCTGAGCAAACGTTTGATTGTCAAAAAGATTGTAGTATATATTGCGTAAAATGCTTGCTTCAGTTTCTAAGTAAAGTATAATTTATTTATTTTATATAGAACATGCTTTAATTATGATTTACATAAAGTTGTACGATAACATTTAACATAGCCTGAATTATTGAATGCCTCACTAACAGTCAACTGTTAATTAAGTTGTCAAACTAGATATAGTAAATGCTTGATGATCATTTCAGCTATGGAGAAAACAATATAATTGTTAGAAGTTAATTTTTCAAAACAAAGTGTATTAATCTTGTAATTAATGAGTAATATTTTATTTATTAGTCTCAGGTTAATCATTAAAATAATTTGTTTAATATGTAAATACGTTAAAAACAATGTCATCTGAGGAATAGAATGTTATTGTAAATATTATGATTATTAACCTCCGATGCCAAGTTTTGTATTAATTTTTCAACTGGTGGTCCGATTACAGCCAAGTCTCTGAGTCTCCGAATATATACATAAATATATATACCTGTAATATAAATGTTCTTGAAATCTCTGTATTTATTAACTTGTTTTAAAAAATTTTAGAAATATTTGATGATAGTATTCGTAGCACATAGATAGTTGTAAAGTGATCATCAAGCGCTGTACAAAATATAATATAACTATTCCTCGCAGGCCATACTTTTGACAAAAATGTCTAAAATACCAATTTTTATTTGTGTACTTTATGCAAATATATAGTCTACGCACCCAATGGTGCTATTCCTGGCCACGAGCGCATGATCCAATCGACACCAGCTAGTCCCTACGATCAGCGTCGTTTACCAACTTCATTTGAAATGAATGGCTTGGCCGAGTCATTGATTGGAGGGGTAATATCAACGCAAAACTAAAAACAT
>JBAMBJ010003524.1:0-42630 GCA_037043495.1 Drosophila recens
ATCGTTAAAACAGAGAAACTCAATAATTTTGATTGTTAAACAAAATTCAAATATAAGAAAAAGGCTTTATTTGCAACAGAGCTTTGAAATGGATTGGGACTTTTCCAATTAAAGATAAATTAAGAATACTATTTAGATTATAATATCCTCCACTTCACCAGAGAGACTCAATAGTTTTGATTTTTAAATAAAATTCATATACAAGAAACAACTTTATTTGAAAAAGAACTTTGAAATGGGTTAGGACTTTTCCAAGAAAAGAGAAAATAAGAAAACTATTAGAATTTTAGATTATAATATCCTCCACTTAACCAGAGAAACTCAATAGTTTTGATTTTTATATGGCTTTTAATACTGCACACAAATATTTATTTAGCAAAGAGCTTTGATAAATGGTTGGAACTTTTCCATTAGGAAGACACGCATTCTGCAAGAGAAGAGACGTTAAAAAAGTCGATTAAATGATTAACTAAAAGGAGGGACTTACTGTCTGAGGAGGTCCAGCCAATGTGCACATTGTTCTTGACATTCTCAGCCTCCAGCCAGACGCGGAGGGGCTCAAAGAACTCGGCGATGGCCTTGCCGGTCATGATGCGCTCCCCGTTGAAGGCCTCCAGTGCATCGGGCCAGGGCTTCGAGGCGCCCATGGAGAGCATTTTTCTGTTAATATAAAGTTAAGTCAGGTTTAGAGTCTTTATCCAGTCTTGTAATACTCACTGGAAAGCTGCACCAGCTGCTGCGCTGCCATAGATATCACAGTTATCCAAGGGCAGTTCAGGATTCTTGGGATCGTATTGGCCAGCCTTGATGCAGGCGGACTTATAGAATTGGAATTGTATGATGAAGGAGACCAGGTATCTGTGTGGAGAATAGAAACCGAAATATTTCAATGACCAAGAACTCTAGATCTGTTAAGGATTCACCCACCTCAGGTATTCGACATCTGCGGAGACGTGATACTTGGCAGGCGCATCAAAGTCCTTCTCGGTGCGCACAACTGGCGGCTCAATGCCCGAGTACTCCTCGCGCAGCTTCCAGAAGGCGCAGTTCCACTTGGATTTGTCCACCTCGCCGCGGAACAGGGACCAACGGTACTTGTCCATGGTGAAGGCGAAGGGCAAGAACACGATCTTGTCGAGGGCGGTCAGGAAGAGCTGATTGATACGTGCCTCCTCGTCGAGCACAAAGTTCTTGAGCAGACCGATCTTCTCCAGATGCTTGGGCGTCGACACCGACAGCGAGAGGACATCGCCAACAGCCTCATGGAAGCCAGGATTAGCCCCGGTGCGGTAGACAAAAGGCTGGTGCTGATACTGCAGGAAGTATTGGATGTGGCCCAGTTCATGGTGCACCGTGAAGAGCTGGCTCTGAGTGACCTGAGTGCACTGCTTGATCCGCACATCATCCCTCAGGTAAAAGTCCCAGGCACTGGCGTGACAGATCAAATCACGGCCATCCGAGGGCTTCTCAATGATCGACTTGTCCCAGAAATCTCTGCAATTGGGAAAAGTATCATATAAGATCCAAGCCAAGAAAAACAGGTTCTAAACTCACTGTGGCAACTTCGTGAGGTTCATGGAGGTAAAGAAGTCATCGCCCATTTGGAACATCTTCAGAGGAGTGTAGCCCTGTTTGACCATCTCGCCGGATACATCAACCAGTGGCTTGTCCGGGAAAGGTGACACCAATGGGGCAATCTCAGACCATTGTTGCGCCCACATGTTGCCCAGCAGATGCATCGGCAGCGGACCCTTCTCTGACACGACCTCATCGCCGTAATGCTTCCTCAGACGATACCGCACATAGCCATGGACTTGCTCATAGAGCGGACGAATCTCGGCGAAAATGTCTTCCAGTTGTTGCTCAAATGTAGGATCCTCGTACTCATCCAGCCAGACCTCAGCGCCGGAAGTAAAGTCTGTCAGGGATTGAGAGTACAAAGAGATTAATGATTGACAATTAATAGATCAAATATAGCTTTGAGAATAGAATAGGAAGCAATAAGAGGAGAGATTATGTTGGATTGATCAAAGACAGCTTTAAGACAAGAAAAACGGACGCATAAGAGTTTAGAATAGATTATTAAAAGAATAAAGCTTAGATAGATCAAAGAAAGATTTGGGAATAGAATAGGGAAGGATAAAGAGAGGTTTAATGAATTGATTGTGTGAGGATAGAAGAATGATTAATGATTACAAATGAATATAATTAAGATAAAGCAAAGACAGATTTGTGAAAAGATTAAGGGTAGAATACAAGAAGTATGGTGTAGGGCCTAATGGGAGTTGGAGGAAAGATAGAGTAACGATAGAGTACATAGATCAAAGACAAAAGGATAGGGGAAGGTAAGAGTAGAAGTTGTGGGAGAGTAAAAAAAAAATTTAGAGCAACATAAGAATTTAACTAACATATATTAAAGAAAGATTTAAGAATATACTAAGGAAAGAAAAACAGAGACTAAGGAATTGATTGTGCGAAAATAAAAGAAAGATAGATGAACATATAAAGATAATTAAGATATATCAAAAGTAAATTATAGAGTAATGTTAAAAAGAAGATAAAGTAACGTATGAACGGAAAAACATAGTTTAGATTTAGATTAGTAGTGTTCACAAAAAAAACTATTAAATATTTTTTTCAAATCCCATGGGATAGGAAAATAACCATTTTGGACACCACAGGCTTGGATTGATTACAAACAGCATCGTAGCAAATAATGAATGCGTAAAGGTAGATAATAGTTAGGTTTTAAATTCTTCAAGGATAGATTATTGATTGACTTTAAAATACGAATTAAAATAAGCTCACTGTTCATTTTGGCTGCCTTTGTATTCAGCTCAATGTACCGCTCGAACTGGGGACGGACCGCAGTGCCCGCCTTATCGTAGAACTGCACCCAGTAGTGCTTGAGTTCCTCGGGATTGCGACTGGTGGTGATGACCTCCTCGATCTCGGGCTCGAGTGCCAGATCACATTTCGTGCTATCTTTGAAGTCGCACACCTTGACCTTGGCGAAGTTGGACTCCATGGCCGACATAGTCTCCAGGAAGTCAGCATAGTCCGACTCGGATAAGGCGGCATAGCCCAGCTTGGTCAAGGACTTGAACTGACGTTTCACGTCCTCCGATTGGTAACTGCGCCAATTGAACTTCTTTATGTCGGCAGAGACCTCTTTCATGAACTTGGCCAACTCGGCGGCAATCTCGTTCTTCTTCTTCTCGTTCTCATCATTGATATTGGAAGCATAGGCCCAAGAGGCCTCCGTCTCGACATTGGTGCGTTTGGCTAACTCTTTGTTCAAATTGGCCAAATACTCCTTAGCCTCAATCTCCTCCTTGACCGCGGCTTGCGTAAGCTGTAATCCCAAAAGATATTTACTTAAGAAGATCATAGCTTTCCAGGATTATGGCCAAAACTTACCGCCAATGTAGCCACAAGGGCTAACAACAAAAGCTTCATGTTACCAAAACTCTTAACTGAAAGTAAACATTTTGAATTTTTAAAATGCCATTAATTTATTTCAATTGAAAAATCACACATTGGTGACGTTGATCTTCCATTCTATTTATAGAGCAACAAAATAATGAGTGTTTCAGCTGAAAATTGATTAAGATGACTCTGAGGTCAGCTTTGTAGACACAATACTATATGCAGTATTTATATATATAATATTTTTCGATCCCAATCTAATGACATATACATAATCATAATTAATAATTCAGCTTTTTATACTCTGAGCACAAAACATTAAAAACCAAAAAAATAAAATGGTAAATTAAAGTGTATGAGTATTTCCAGGATCAAGAACGCGACATTCCTATGACATTATATGACAAAGAATGAATGACAAAAATTAACATTTTCATAAATGTTTTTTTCACGTCTTTAATGCATTTTATCAACATTATTTTTATTAAAAAAGACAAGCTTGTCGTTTTCGAATTATTTATAGAAAACAATGCATCGCGAATGCGAAAAAAAATTTAAGTTGTTTTTGACTTCATCTTGAAAAATGCAAAAGTAAGTAAAAGGTGGCGAGTAATTTGGAAGAAAATACTCTTACACTACAATAAAATAATGAAGTATTCCATTTAAAGGAATTATATTGGTATATTACTATTATTTTAATTATTTTGCAAGTTTTATTAGTGATTTGTAACGAGACATCGCGAACGTGACAAGATTTCCACTTAGTTCCATCAAATTTTATTCGACATATCGAAAACAGCTTGTAAAACTTGTTTTAAATTAAACATTCAATATATTACTATGTATCAAAATGGTTTATGTTACAATCTTACTATCTTTAATATTTTAGAATACATATCATGGAATACAAACGGTCCATTTTGAAAGTCAATTTTAAAGAAAATGTGCAAAAATATAGAAAAAGTGATTTTATTCCAATGTATCCAATTATCCTATTGAATTTCTCCTAGCGTATATTGCTTAAATAAATAACTTGAATACATTTTTGGAAAAAAATTTCACAAGATATGAGTGTTTGATAAATTTTACTTTTTTGAGCTAGGTGGACCTTCTGTGGAAATTCCCATATATGTACATATATTCTTGCCCTGCCCGACTGAGATATCTCAGGATATCTCGTAGTCCTGCATCCACGTTTATAGGGTAAGAACATTTTTTTGATGTAGATCAATACACAGATCTGCAAATTAACCAGTTGCACAATCAGTTTTAGTACCCTCTGAGGTGCTCATTTCCAGGTAATTACAGGTGTACGAGCTGATAAGCAAGTACTACTCGAAGCAATTATAGTTCAAAACTTGTGCCGATAAGAATTATTCAGTTATATAAGAAAAACGGTACAAAAAACTTGCTAATTTATTATTGGTAAGTCTTTCCACCCATTTTGAGGCGTTACAATTTTAACAACAGAAACAGATTTTAACGATCCATAGTAATGAACAATGTATAATTACTAAAAAATGTAACAAATTTAAACATATGTACATAAACAACTAGTAATTAATGGTTTTATGTAATATATATCACTCATGTAAAAACTTTACCGCAACTAAAAACTTTAAGGCGTATTCTGGAAAGCTGTTTTTTTTTACTTATTATTTCCATTTAAATTCTGGATACTGCCAGATAATTTTCATTTACATTTTCTTAACTTTAATTAATTTTGATATTTGAATTCTTAATTTGAATTTATATTTCTATAATAAATAAAATAAATAAAATTCAAAAATGCACACACAAACATTATTTATCGGTTTAACAAATGGAAAGTTTTAGAAGTTATAATCTGCTCGATGAGTTGACAAATATTTAACAGTTGTAGGGTAGGAGAATTAGTCTTGAGAGTTGTTAAGTAAACTGTAATGTTAGTTCAATACTTGACTGGCGACAACTCGGGTAATCCCGATGGAATCACATATCAGAATCATAAATAAATGCTGATAAGGGAGATTAACTATTTGCTACACTCATGGCAATAAACGATAAGATTTCAGATGGATTAATCTTAAAAGTGAATTGAATGCGATTTGAAATATATAAAAGTACAATCAACTGACTATATATTCATTTATATATCTATGTATAATTTAGAAAATAATTCTCAAGGCATTTCGTTAATATTATTACTGCAAAGTCAACAATTGAAATGGTTGCATTAATTAACAAAGCACGCAATTACGTTTATAAAATAATTAATTAATTATAAAATCGAGCTTATTGCGAGTGCAACGACTCGTTTCAAGTTCTTATAATGAACAAATTACAACAAAAAATAATAATAATTGACGTACCTATTCAATGTGCGATAGAGCCGAAACGTTACGATCTTGAACGAGCCGCGCGAGAATCGAAACTGAAACTGTTGAAATGTCAGTGCGTGAGTTTTATAGAGGTTCAGGTTCGTCTCGGCTCTCGGCCAGACGATATATGTATGTACTGAGGTATATACATAGATTACCGACAACGAAGCGATCGCGACGTGACCAGCGGAGGGTTGATCGGAGTCACTTAGAGCGCTGTCAGATAAAATGTTAAACCTGATCAATATTTATTGTCGATGCGCACACCTAAGCCGAAAACTCAGACAAGAGCAGCTGCCGCCTACCTGAGACGGACCTGAGACGGACCTGGGACGGACCTGAGACGGACCTAAGCTGGGCTTATGCTCATTACTATGCCTGACACACTTCAACAGCGAATTTATTGGTCGAATTTAAAGAAAGGTGATAATTTTATATGAATAAAACAAACAAAAATATGCAAACATACACTCAGAAATACATTTAACAAGAACAAACAACGAGCTTAACTAATACTTAGTTAACCAATGCCATGAATAAAATGCTTATTAGTTTGTACTTGATATATTTATTCGCTGAAACACTTTAAATAGTTTGTACTCATCGTTTTAAAAATAATAAAAACATTCTCAACACAGCTACACACTGGAAACAATTCAACATTGTTCAATTCTAATCCCGTAACGCCAATATTAAGAAAATTCAGAATTTTGAAAAGCGCGCGTCAAACAGTTGCAAACAATCGATATTTATATCAGAGCTGCCTTCCATTTATCGAACGAAGCGCGTTGCTCAACACTGGCAGTTCATGCTCACGCACATCACGTCCACACGTTCACTTTGCATGACGAACGTTTACTTGCTGGTAATTCAACTAAAGTTCATTTAACATTGGTATGTGTCTATATATGTGTTTATGCACAACAACTATGGTATGGTGTAAAATCCCCTAGTCATGCAATAAGTCCAACATTCCAACACATGCCAGCTGCATGAGACTTACTGTCTGACCGTGCATGGCCACTTTGTTGTTAACAAAGAAGGGAAAAGCGACGCAAAACGTGAATTCTGAAGTCTTAAAACAATATAAAACTGATAAAGGTAATGCAAATCACTCATTTAACACAATTATCTAAGTGTAATCAACAGCTGCGCGTGCAAGAACTGCAATAAAACACAAGAGAAGTGCGTGAAAGTGCAAAAAATATATATTTCGCAAGTATTGCATAGAAAATGCCAGAGCAGCAGGGCAGAGGCAGAGGCAGCGGCAGAGGCAGAAACAGCAGCAGCAGCCAGTTTAATTGATTATTCAATACGCAATACATATATATGTGTGCATGTATGTATTTATACAAAATATGCAAAAATGTATATGTGTGTGTGTGTGAATGTGTTTATAAACGCGCGTTGTCAGCTTTTTGGCAACAAAAACAATACTTAAAAAAGCTGCAAATTTCTGTGCAAATAAAATTCGTCAGCAATTGAAATACGCCAGTAAAAAAACCCATAAAATGTCTAGAATCAGCTGGAAAGTTTTACGCTTGTTGCTTTGTTGTTATTGCAGTTAAATGCGTATAGTTGTAGTTGTAGTTTCTATTGCCTGTTTTTAATTAATTTCTCTCATTTGCAGTGTCTCACACTTTGACCATGGAGTCAACACTTAGTTCCGGCGGCTCAAACGCTTCCAGCGAATGCGCTGTCGACGCTGGCGGCGGCAGCGGCGGCGGCAAAAGTCGCTGCCGCAATCTAGAGTCGTCGCTGTGCGGCGTCGGCAACCACCACAATAATGGCTCTCACTCGAGCAATGGCAACTCTGCCCTCAGCCAGGAGGTTAAGGATCTGTATCGGTAAATAAAACTATAAAATTACTCTTTATGCCTTTAAATTAACTTGAAATTGTTTTTGTCAGCACTTTGTACACCGTGTCCAAACAGCTGGACGATGCCAAGCGGAATGTGCAGAGCATTGGACAACTGTTCCAGCACGACATCGAGGAGAAACGCGCCAATCTCGTGCAGCTGTGCAAGCAGATTATATTCAAGGTAATTAATGCCATCTATATATAGATACTGAGAAGTTAAACTAGCGCAATTTGCTTAATTATTGTGTACCCTTTAATCAATGACGGCAAAGAGGGCATATTTTACTTTGTTTACTTTGTTTTCGTGATCAGCACATTTCTAAAGATCTAAATTAGATGACTCACGATTAAGGTCATGAAATTGTTATCAGCTTGTGGAATGTCGTGTGGGTACAAAACAAAGTGTATTCAAGACAATATATTTAAGTTTTTTTTGCATAGTAAATTGGGTATTTAGTTATCTGAGATGATCAAGTCTGTTCCGAACGTTTTCCAAAAGTAAAAACGAAACGAAAACGAACGTTTTACTATTGGTTGTTCCCAATTTCGATCGAAATGGGCTTGTTTTTACTTTTCAAACTCGGTTTTGAAAATTCATTTTAAGTATTTCAGGTTGAATATAGCAGATAGAAGGTAAATTAGACTAAAACTTCGTTGATCGAACTTTGTTATTCAATTAAAGCAACTCTATCAGCTTTAAATTGCAAGAGATGGTTTCGATAACACAAATTAAAGTGAAATTCAGAACAACTCGGTTTTATTATTTATTAAATATTTTATAGATGATCTTTTCTTTTAATTCTTTTAAAAAATACTTCAACTGCTTATACTTGAACTAGTGATGTTAATCGATTCTAAAAAGGTTCAAAAATATTATAATTTTCAGCTTATAAATTTAGGTATTAATTTTAATGCTTAAATGGTATTTACTTTTAAATCCGTCGACTCTACATACAGCACACGTTTTAAAAACGACAATTATTGTAGATTTTCGAAATTCGGAACAGCAATCAACTCGTTTCTTGGCATTTCGACCCGTTTTTGGAATTTGGAACAGTTCCGAATATTTAAGTTTCGAACAGTAGTCTTAAAAGATTAAAAGCATATTCTTCTGCATGAAATATCTTTTTTACGCAGAAAAACATACATTTCCGTGTATTTAATTTAATTTGCAGCCTTTACACTATTTAAAATGTATATATGAAAAAATGCAAAGTAAATATTAATTTAATAGTCATTTTACAAAACACTGTGTTTGAACATTCTATATTTTGATGCTTAAAGGGAGTACAGAAGAACGTGAGAGGAGAGATTGTGTATTTATATTAGCATTGAGCACAAATAAATCATAGAAAAAAGAAAACTACAAGTCATGAAATGAATAAACTAAGCTATAAATATTAAAACGAATGTATAAGCGTTACAAAGTTTTAATTTTTGTTAATTTACTCAAATTTCTTGCAGTTATGCAAATCAAACTCTATATATTTAATATCGCATTGAACTTAACTCATTCTAGGACTATCAATCGGTGGGAAAGAAGGTGCGCGAGGTGATGTGGCGTCGCGGCTACTACGAGTTCATAGCCTTCGTGAAGAAGCAGTCGCACAAGCAGGGCACAGATCCGGAGAATATGCAGAAGCTGGAGCGATTCCTCTGTGCTGGCATCTTCAACTACAAGCGGCTATCGGCCAAGATGGAGGAGATCTACGATCTGGATTTGAAATATCTGATTGATTTCTCCATCATCAGCGAGGGATACATAAGCGATTTCATTGGCGACTCGAATGTGAGCAAGGAGCTGGAACCGTCGCAGGCCGCTGTGGATAAGAGCCTGGAGGCCGTGTCCTTTGCCCTGGATACCATTCATTCATCGCTGCTCAGTCTGGGCGATTTGCATCGTTACTTCTTGGACTTTCGCATTGACAGCCAGCTGAGCTTGAGCATCAACAAGGAGCAGGTGGCCAAGTATTATTTGGAGGCATTCAAGCTGAATCCGGCCATTGGCATGGCCCAAAACCAGCTCGGAACTCTCTACTACGGACAGAACTATGATCTGGATTCGACTTATCACTATCTTTACTCGCTGGTGTGCATCATTCCATTCGAGCTGAGCGAAAACAATTTGAACAAACTGTTTGCCAAGCACACCGAATATCTGGAGCAAATGGATCCCGGCAAAGTGGATTTCAATATTGAGGATTTCTACGCACGCTTCTATTTGATTGTGGACATATTCTTCTTTGACAAGGAAGTGCCCGACTTCAACTCCCTGTGTCATTGCGTGCTCATCGATCTGCGCAAGATCCTGTGTGCCCAGATGCTGCGCGTGCCCGAGTCGAGCATCTTCAAGATCATCTCCATACTGTTCTTCTGTCTGTCCAAGCTCAAGATGATCAACTCACCCAAGGTGTACTCACTGCACGCCTTCCTGGTAGCCGCCTGCTCCGATCTGATGGATGCCTGCATTGTCAACATTGAGCAAATGATTTTGGCCCGTGCCGCTGACAACGAACGCTTCCAGGCGGACTACGAGCAGCGTTTCCAGGACTTCGACACCACGGTGCGTAAGTCACGCAACGAGTACAAGAACTGGCTGGCCGCTGTGGGCGAGTGTGAGCGCAAGGACAAGAAGCTGATGGCCAGATCGCATTCCCTGAAGGATTGCAGCTCCGACTCGCGGGAGAGTCAACACTCGGCGGACGACGGCGGCGCCAAGACACAGGAAGCCACCGACAATGACAAACTGGGCGGTGCCGAGCCCATCTCCACACGCTCCAGCGACGAGGCCAAGGAGAGCGACCTCAAGACGCCGCTCTCCTGCAAGAGCAAGCGCCGTGGGATGCGTCTGCGACGTCGGCGTCGCAAGATGGCCCAGTCCGACGACAGCTCCTGCTACGACAGTGAAAGCGACATGGACACCGATTTCTACAGCGATGAGGAGGACTACACAGACCTTAGCTCCAATTTCGACACCGATTTCAGTGACATTGATGCGGCCGAGCCCGATGAGGCGCCAAATGGTAAGCAAACAACATGTCGGTTGCCTTTCTGTAATTTTCTGGAAAAGTCCAGCAGATAATAAACTCAGTATTTTTGTCATGGTGCGATACATCCGTCCGTCTGTAGGAACACCTGAACCTCGGAAACAATAAGAGCTGGAAGAAATAATTTGTATTCCAGTTTTCTATAAATCCCACGTTATTTAAAAGATTTTAATTTCCGCCCGGCAAGATGTCGAATTTTAAGCAAAGGAGGTATCCTTAACTTTGCAGAAAATTTAAAATGTTAAGTTTTAATAATTATTCCAGGGACCGCAAATAATGATAATTGAAATTATTTTACATCAAAAAATCAATGACTAGATTACATATTGAGGGTGATTTTTTAAGAGCTATAGGAAAGCTTTTAAAAAAAAAAACACATAAAATTCAGAAAAATGCATGAAATCTTTATTTGAATCGATAGTACGGTCCATTTAATTTAATGTTTGAAGATTATTTCATGCAAATGTTGACCGTGACTGCGCCTTAAATGGTCCATCCGCTTAGTCCAATTTTGGCATATTTTTTCCAACATTTCGGCCGGTATCTCAAGAATAAATGCTTCAATGTTGTCTTCCAATGCGTTAATTGAAGCGGGCTTGTCTGTATAGACATGAACTTTAACATAGCCCCACAAAAATTAGGCTAAATGTGTATGTGTATGTGGCACTGTCTTGCTTACCACATTTAAGCCAAGTCTAGATCTTACATTTGGGGCAAAAAAAAAAAGTTTGTAATCATTCCGAATAACCGCTTCAGAAGGCCGACAAAACTGATCATAAAATCATATTTTGATGATAAAATTCAATAATTTGCAAGCGTTGTTCGTATGTAAGACGATTCGTGGTTAAATTATAGACCAACCTGAAGATGTTTGTCAGTGAAACAAAACACGAAACGTGCGTGAGCTGTTTAAACCAGTGTTGCCAAAAGGATAATAGCTAAAAAATCATCCTTTACAACAAAATAATGAAAATAATTTAATTTGAGCAAAAAGTTTTCGCTCAAAATAAAAAGCACTTGTAGTTAATGGCTTTTGTGTAAGATTTTCCCCCAATATTTTTGCATTGCCCTTAATAAAGAAACCCAGGGAACCCATCAAAAGTATACAAAAAAATTGTTTAAATGATCACGTTATCTTTTTTAAAAGTAAGTTTTATTTTGAGCGAAAAAATAATCAACAATAATGATTATTTGTGAGTTTTTTTTCCGCTCAAAATTATTCATTATCATTGAAGAAAACCCTTAAGAGTCTTTAAATCCTGTCATATTTAACTAAACCTAATTCTGCAAATTTATTGAGTTAAACTACTTAAAATAGGATCACGATAATTGAGTTGTTGATTTTTCTGTCTTTTTACATCCTTAAATTAAGCTGAGTAACGAGTATCTTAACTATAACTCTCTTATCTGTTTAAAATGTTACTTACATTTCCACCAACCAATTATATTCAACAGCAGCAGATTACTCGAAGAAGGAACGGACAGGACGTCAGCAGGCAGGCGCCAATGTCTACTCGGACAGTGAGGATGTGGTAATTGAGGAGGAGCGACTCGTCTATCCCGATGAGCTGGAGCGTCGCCCCAATTCACAGGAGATTGACTCCGAGGAGCTGTTGCGCAGCTTCGAAGTTCTGCAGATGAACTTTAAGAGCTCGGAGGATCCATTGGCCACTTTGGCCACAACTGGGTCAGCTGTGCCCCAACCCCATTTGGAGTAGGAGTAGGAGCGGCACCTGTTACCCTCTCGGAGCCGCCAAAGAAACTGGTGTATCGCAACAAGTATACAAAGATAAATCCGAACATTATCATTGATTGCCTGCACAATGAGGCCACGATCCGTGCTCTAAAGATGCTCTTCGACTGGCTGCGCATCAACCCGGAAATCTTAATTGGCTGCTATCACTCCAATCCGGAGTTTGTGCACAAGATCATGAAGCTGCTCAACTACTGCAACATTGATGTGTTCACACGCAAGGTTTACTTTGAACGCGACCTGCTGACCACCAGCAATGTGCGTGACGCTCTCGTCGAGCTCTTCGACGTGCGCGCCAATGTGCCGCTGAGCGAGGACTTTGCCTTCAAGAACTTTGACATCTTCCAGAGCACCCAAATCACGCTCGACTGGGAGACGATTATACGGGAGCGTGTAACGCCCCAGGAAGAGTCCATTTTGCGCATCTTCAAGATGGTCGATTTCGGTTTCTTCATCTGCAAGCAGAAGAAGTTCAACTATCGGTTCTGTGTGAAGACGCGTCGCTTCACCGAGAACCAGAAGAAGAAGCGCGAGGAGAAGAAGGGCGGCGGCTCCCGACGCCGCGAGCGCCGCACGGCGCCGAAGACAACACGCAAGAGGAACGAGGGACGCACGCGTCGCTACTCGGATCGCAAGAACGGCATCGTGCGCAAGAGCTACACCAGCAACGAGGAGAAGGACACCGTCGAGGAGTGCCGCAAGCTGCCCCGCAAGGGTTATCTGCGCAATCGCAATGCCGAGAAGGCGGCCGCTGTGATTGCCAGCGCCACGGGCACCTCGGTGGCTGGCGGCACCTCCGCGTCCGCCTCGACCACCACCAACAGCGTCATCGAGAAACTGAATCTGCAGTCGAGCAGCGGCGCCGACGAGGAGCGCTCCGAGGCCATGTCCAAGAAATGCGAGATCATGGGCAAACTCTGGCTGCAGAACGAGGTGGAGACCCTCGAGGAGGAGTTGCGCGACAGTCCCGCCCATGTGGTTATGTCGCCCTTCGTCGTGGTGGATGCCAAGGCTCTGACCGAATACAATGGCATTGTCAAGTCGCTGGTGCGGACCAAAAAGTGCATCGTCCTCATACCCAATGCTGGTGAGTAAAAAAAACCAATGCTATGTATGCAAATAAGTGTTATGAGAAACGGGAGAAACTTTTAATTTTCTATTTTTATTTAAAAATTATAGAAAAAAAGTTTTTTTTTTCAATTTTTTTAATCAAAATTGAAAAGTAAAATAATTTTTCAATTAAATATAAAGGTTTTTTTTTTCAATTTTTATTATAAAAATTATTTTTCAATTTTTATTATTAAAAAAGCTGTTGGAAAGACGCCTTCCAATTCAAAAAACATTTACAGTCAATTTTTATTTTTCAACTTTTATGGTAAAAAGTGAAAAAAATATTTTTTATTTTCATTTTTTATAATAAAAATAGCAAAATAATTTTTATTTTCAATTTTTATAATAAAAATATTATATTATTATAACAATAACTTTTATTTTCAATTGTTGAAATAAAAATTGAAAATAAGAGTTAAATTATAATTTTTAAATACAAATTAAAATGTATTTATTATTTTATAATTTTTTTATTTTGAACAAAAATAAGAGTTTTCATTTAATTTGTTTTGATAAAAATCAACAAATAACTTTTATTTAATAATTTATATTTTAAAAATTATAATCGTTACGATCCCTGCTAAAATGTATACACTTTTCAGTTCTCAACGAGCTGGACGAGCTGAAGAAGCGCAGCGAGAACGTGCGCCATGTCATTCGCTGGCTGGAGCAGGAGTTCAAACACGGCAATCGCCATCTGCGCGCCCAGCGGGACAATGAAAGTCAGCCGCTGTCGCTGCTCAAGATATCACGCAAAATGGGTGAGTATTGAAAAATATAAGAGATTTAAACGTTTGCTCACAGTTTGTTCTCTTGCAGATCGGGACGCATCGGTATTTCTGCAAATAGCTCAGTTTTGCAATCATTTGGTTGCCAATCACGCCGATCCGCATGTGAGTGAGCTGCAAAAGAATGTGGTCACATATCTGTCGGGCGACAATCTGCACGAGAAGAACCGTCAGCAGCAGAATTTTAGTTATACCGGCATCCTCGACTCCATACCTGTACGCTATGCCCAAATTCAGAGCTTCTATGCCAAGTTTAAGGCCAACAAAAAATGAGTAGTGACCATAAGCGGGCGCTAGGTGGCAAATGCAAGGCAACTGCAGATGCAAATAATGCAAGGATGCAAGCGTGTGTTCTCTGTACAACCACAACAAAACGACATGGAGTTCCAAGTTAACGAAGTTTCTCTCAGACGCGGCCAGCGGACAACGGCAACCAAATCACAACCAACCAGCGATCGCTGCACCATTTCAAATGGGTTGTTGTTTATTTGCTTGTTTGTTGTTGTTGTTTGTAGCAGCAGCAGCAGCAGCTGCTGTAGTGTTGTGGTGTCACCATCAACATATTTACAAATACAAAAAAAAGATATATCAACAAGCAGAGAACAACAAACAACGACAACAGCAGCAACAACAACATTCAACAACCGTACAACTGAACAACCAACCCAGCAGGGGTCCGTCTTATGCGGCAGCAGCATCGCGTGGAATTTGCTTGTGTTGTTGTTGTGTTAGAAAAAAAATCAAATTACCAAAAATGAAAAAAAATCGTTCACTTTCAACTCAAATGGGCAACAACGGCAACGACTCTCAGCTAACGTAATATGGACAAACGGCCAACAACAACATAAAGAAAAAAAATCAGAAAATTAACAAAAAAAAATATAATTGCTCATGATGCAAGTTTATCAATTAACATTAAATAACCTCCAGAGCTTAGCAAAGAAAGGTTTACGACTAGATCTAGACCCGGAGCTCGTGAAGAGAACGGAGATTTTGTCTATTCCTCTTCCTTCCCAACGCCCCTCATCAAGCGCATGCTTTTCGCTTTCTGGTATCCTTCACAAATTCTGATGGTATCGCCTCAATCCGAAGACTATTTTTCATTCAAAAAAAATATACAAAATGAAATGGTTCACTCTTCGTGCCTATCATGTTATTTTATGATTTGCTATAACTTTACCAGTCGAAGATTCTTTCATTTTTGCAAAAAACCTCCTCAATTACAATCTATATAACGCATATATAACAATTTAATCTTAAAACTGAAAACAACATAAAATCAATTGTCGGGCAAATGTGTTGAATACACATAAACAAATAAATATCGATGTATTCAATTCTCTAAAACATACAGATTTACATCAAATTTTACATACTTTAACACTTTTTAAAAAAATAATAAATGTAACAATATTCTGTTCTGTGAAATAATAAAAAGCTACCGACAACAAATTACTATGTGTACTTTTTTCCAGGCTCAACAGCGCTAAAGATAATTTTGAAAATGTATTGCCCAAGGGTTTCAAATTATTGACTTCTCTTGAATTTAAAAGAACTTAAAATATTGGAGTGTAAGGGATAAGAAAAAGAATTACCTACACAATTCTTAAATTTTCTCACAGTTAGAAAATTAGTAATGAAATCAAACTCAAAATAGTAAAGTATTTGAATAAATGCCTTGGCTAATTGAAAAATTGCATGAAATCAAATTGCGATAAAATCTTCTAGTATTCTTATCGTCGCCAACATGACGAAGCACTACGAGGAATTTCCAAATCTTGTGATTAGTCAGCAAAATGCATAGAACAAACAGTCATAATATATAAGTAAAAAGACAGTAAATTTTTTATGTTTAATCAAGTTTTATTTTGTTTTTGAGAGATTTTTGTGTTTTATATTTGTGCTTGTTGCCTTTTCATCCAATTAAATTGATTTTTGTCACTTTATGTTGTTGTGTATGCGTTTCAAATGGTACAAATAGCGTACACAATAAGGTTTGGGTGTATACATATAGGTTTTTATATATATAGTATATATATATTTGATAAATATATGTATGTGTATAGATTTTACAGCTATATTGTATAATTCGGTTGAAATACTTTCAAGTGTTTCTACATAGTATATTTAATATTTTTGTCATTTCTTTATAACTGAGCTCCGATCTCATGCGATCCTCAGACAACAAATGTTTCAAGAGAGTTAATTCGCTTATATTTCTGTTGATTTTTGGAATTTTGATAGCAATTTAAAGTTATTAAGCGTGTTTTGACCGATTATCAAGCAATTTCAACTTTGTATATATATATATTTTTTATATTCATATTGTTTATTTATAGTGTAATAAGTTGTTTTTGGCTTTAGTCTTAGTTTCACTATGTTTATACGTATATTTTCTCTTTCATCAGTTATATTTGGTGTGACATACTGAAAAACATCTATATGTATAATATATAGACTGATGGTAAACGAGACTGCTCAAATGTTTATAATAAAAGGGGAATTACATAAATTACTTAAATTGTTGTTTTGCAAACGACACTAAAATAAAAACCTGCACATTTTTAAAAACAATAATAATAATAAGTAATAAGTATTAATAATACATAATACGAAAATAATAAATTAATAAAAAACTTGAGATTACAACAAGACTGTACAGATTTGTGCTTAATCTTAACTAAAACTAAAAACTTTTGTGAATTTCCATTCAACGCTGGCCAAATAATTTGCACATTTTCAATAAAAACTATTAACTAATCATTGACATTGACATTTTAAAACATTTCTATACACAGAATAATCATTACCATTGCGAATTTTAACTAATTACAAACAACATATTAAACATTTAAAATCAATTTTACAATTAATACATGCATTCTTTTATCTGTTTATGAAATTTAACTATTTAGATGACGCCCGACACGGATTTCTCATACGGCGTGCCCAAAGTATCCCGTCGCCTGGGCAGCGTGCCACTGGCTGTCAGCGGCGCCGACTCCGGACAACCCAATCCCACCAGCAATTCAACCAGTGCCGTCGTATCCTCCACATTGTATTGTGGCGCAGGAATGCCACCGTTGACGGCAGCTGACGGTGCTGGTGGCGGCGCTGGTGCCGTTGTGCCTGCAGCCAGGGCAGCGGCCGCCTTCATCGACTTGGCCGTGGCCAGAGATTGGGCGGCACGTGCATAGGCCAAGCAGGTGCGTCCCTCATGATCCGTGTGCTTAATGTTTGCGCCGTTCTGTAACGAAAAAAGCAAAGAAATTAATGTCTTGCTTGTATGAAATGAGAGGAACCTCATACGAATTCCGAAACTTTTTTAATGAATTTTAAAGCGAAAAAAAACATAGAGTGCAATTTTAGGAATCCAAAATTGGGAAGAACAAATTAGAAATCATTAATTAGGAATTTCAACTGAGAAAAATATTCATGGTACAAAAATTAAGGGAAAACAAAATTAGAAAAAGTATCTTTAATTTTCCTGAATTGAAGATAGACCCGGAAAAAAACAATCAAAATATGAAAGGGTAGACAACCGTCTTATCGAGGTCCTGATTTTGAAATAAATTTTCTTGACAAATGTTGTCTTTTTGCTAATAAATAGGAAAAAGCCGAAACCAAAATTATTTTATTTAAAATCGCTCGATTTTTTTTTTAATAAAACATTTTTGATTTTGGCTTTTTCTAATTTTTGTTTTCTAATTTTTGCTTTCCAAATTTTTGTCTTTCCAATTTTTGCTTTCCCAATTTTTGCCTTCCTAATTTTGGATTCCTAATAACTGTATTCCTAATTTCGGAGTCGTAATTTTGGCATCCTAATTATTCGATTCCTTATTTTTGGATTCCTTATTATTTTTTTTTCGAATTCTCGAATTTTGAGTAATATTTTTCAACACTCTTAGATAGCATCAAATGAGATAATCCTGATGAACTTACCCAGATGAGTAGCTGCGCAATGGCCAGATTGCCAATGGCACAGGCCAGCAGAAGAGGCGTTCGCACATCCCGCGGACTCACATTGGCATTGGTCACCTCCGACTGGCAATTGGCCAGTATGGACACTATCGACTTAATATCCGCTCGAATCACCGCCTCAATGAGCTGCTGACCCGGTGATGCGACATTGACGTGATTTCCACTGCCCAGAGGCGTTAGGAACTCCTTGGCCTCATACTTGCTGCGTATCCAGCGCTCCTTTTCCTCATGAATGGCCAGTGCTGTGGGCTTGACGCGTTGTCTCGCATTCGACTCCCACACGGAGTTGGCCAAACTGTTGCCAATGGCCAACATGACACTCAGATGCGGTGCACTAAAAACAATATGATGTTACTAATGTGGTTATGTTGGAGCAATTGTGGTTGCTACTTACGGCCAATCGTCTAGACCCAGGGAGCGCACCTTGGAGATGTGCGAGCCGAGATTGCGATGGATGCCCGAGCACTCGATGCACATGAGCACGCCCAGATTCAAGCTGGCCCACTCGGGATCTGAAATGAGATAAAACCGATCAAATTAAAATCTACCAAGTATTTCATTTTCAGAACACTAAGCAACATATAGAAAATACTTTAAAGCAGGAATACAATAAAACCTTTTTTTTATTTACAATTTTAAAACGTTCTTTTTTTAAGAATCTTTTTAAAGAACTCAGCTTCTATTTTCGAACGATTTTAAAAAGCCAATGAATATATTTCGTTAATATTCTTCATCATTTTGCAATTTTTTTAACTCCTTTTTGCGAAGGTTTTTTTTACGAGAATTTTACTTTAAAATTTAAAGAGAATTTTAAAAATCGTGTATAATAAAAATTTAATTAATTAATTCAACGTCGCTTATGATATTAATCAGCGGTGGGCACGAAATCTGATTTTGAGAGCACAACAATATCAACTACAACAGTAGGCAGAAAAATAGTTGGGAGCAGTCGCTGCTCCCGGAGCCACTGCGTGCCCACCGCTGCATTAATTTAACGTCGTTTATGATATTTGTCATTGAAATCGATGCAGAGACGGCTGAGAAATTATCATTTTTAAATATATACAGCTCGCCTTTCAAAAAACGCTTTAAATAATTTCATATTCTAATAAAAATACAAAAAAAAATTAAATTTCTAAAATATTTGTTTCACTTATTAAGGGTTTGGTTTGTAGCTCATATAAATTTGTAGCCTAGTGTATAATTAATATGTGCTTACTCGGTGCTCCACAGTCCACGCAGTGTCCGTTGCCGGGCACACGTTGCCTTATGGCCACCATGGCGGCCAGTTCAGTGCTGGTCGCCGGCTTCGTCTTGCTGCTCTCGATGCTCTGCAGACTCTTGAAGATCTCCTGCTCGACGGCGGCGACCCACTCGTCCCGCTCCTCGGAATTGGCGGCCTCGAAGTGCCACTGCTTGGAGTCCAGGGAGACAATGTAGAACTCATAGCCATCGTTGTCGTCCGCCTCGTTCGCCTTGACGCTGCTGCTCTTCATGCGGCGATGTCGCTTCTTCACATTGGGCGTTTGCGCCTCCAGCTTACTGGACGCCGTTACATCGCCGGCTATAAAGGTCTGGGAGTTCGAATTGGACATGGCAATGCCCTCGTCGCCGCTCGTCTGCTGAGAACTATTCGATTTCAATGGCTCGGCGCCGGCAGCAGCCGTGGCGCCCAGCAGCGACAGCTTCTCATTCAGTTTGCGTTGATTGTCCTTGGCCAGGGTGAGGCACCCGAATCCCTCATTCAGAGTGCCCTGTGCCCGCTGGCCGTTGGCCAACAGCGAGCTGGTCAATGCACTGTTTGTAATGATGGATTTGGAGCCGCGCGGCTTCTGGCCCGGCACCTTGACCGTCACATACTGCAGCGGAATCTCCTTGCCGTGCACATCGTCCATGTAGTCGTGCAGCGAGGGATGATAGGTGAGTCTGCCGTCGTCGCAGAGCGTCACGTACTTCTTCTTCCACTCCTTGTTGAGGGACTTGCTCGATCGCTTGTACAAATAGCCCTGCTTGATGGGAATGGATCGTCCGCTGCCCAGTTCGCTGCTCTTTGGCTCCTTGTCGCTCTTCTTCGACGACGAGGGTATAAACAGATTGGAGCGCCGTCGACTTTTACGGCTTGTCGTGGGCGTCGAAGTGGGCGTGGGCAGCTCCTTGCCAGGTGGCGGTGCCAAGTCCCGCGGATCACGCAATTGCACTTGGGAGCAGTCGCCCTGCAGTGAGAACTGTTGCTGCTGATGTTGCTGTTGCTGCTGTTGCTGCTGATTTTGTTGATGTTGCTGTTGCTGATGTTGTTGATGTTGCTGTGGTGCTGCTGCAGCTGGATTGTATTTGGTTATGTTGTTGTTCTCGTTGGTTGAGGACGCCTGCAGCGACCAGAGCTTCTGCTCCGCCTGGGCAAAGTCCGCGCTCATACGCAACGGCAACTGTTGCTGCGCCCGCTGACCATTCGTCGCCGCCTGATTGTAGGAGGAGGCGGCGGAGGCGGCGGGCGGCAGACCCAGCCGGGAGCCCTGTGGCGTCGTCGGCCGCGGCGGCTGCATCGCCGGCGGCAACGGCAGACGCTGCGAGAGTATCTTCTGACAGGCTGAAGCGAGTAAGAAAATTCCAATCATCAGTAATTTTACTCATTATCATAAGGTAATCTTATTATGCCACTTACCATCCTGAAAGACGCGCTCCACATTCAGGCCGTAGGTGGCACAGGTCTCGTAGTAGGAGCAGCGCTTCAAATCGCTGGCCAATTTCCTGGCACGGGTGTCATCGATAACACGTGGATTGCGCTCGCTGATGGCGTCTAAGAGAGGAGGGAAGAGGGTTAAATATTAACACATTTTAGAACAAATATTTATGTATTTAGTATACAATACTAATTTTAAAAGAAATTCCATAAAAGCATTTCAATAGCAATAAATTGGTTATTATTTTGATAACTGCAATCAATTATTATTAATAGTTTTTTTTAATCTCATATATTTTTAATGGTTAACGAAACAAGAGTACAAATATTAGTCGATTACAAAAATCAATTAATTCAAAAGTTGTTCATATTTTATGCATATACAAGTAATTTTTTGTATAAAACTCCTATATTCTGGGGTGCCACAGAAATCTCTTTCACTTGAATTTGACGTTAATTTGTATGAAATTTACGTCATTTTTCAGGTGAAATAGATTTCTGTGGCACCCCAGATTAGTATATTTTTTGTTTTGAAACATAGTTAGACCCAATGTATCTCAGTATGTTTTTTATGAACTTGATCTAAGAACCATAAGCAAATGTAATAAAATTTGATTGAAAATTAAAATAAATTTCATTTTGTCAACAAAAAAATTCTTTAAGAACCACATATTTTACAAAATAAATAAAAAGATATTTTAATATTTTACAGTACACTGCGAAAACTGTTTCCATTTTCGATTAAATTAAATTAAATTATTAATCTTGCTATAAAATATTGTAATAATACTAATAATAATTTCAATGCAATAATTAATTGTGAATATACTGCGAAACATGTACAATAAGTTTCAAAAATAAATATGCATTATAAAAAATCCAATTTAAGACTTTGAATTACTTATAAACTTACTGACAAAAGTATTTAAGATGTTAAAAATTGTAAACTCTTATTTGCTGCTATGTTTTACTTGCATATTTTATTTAAACTTACCCTGCGTGCCGACCAATATCATGGGAATATCCTGTCCATTTCGAAAGTGCGCCATTTTGGTATAATAATTGTAGACGGTGTTAAAGCTGCCTTCGTTCTCCAGGCTGAACACAAAGATTACCGCATCCACCCAGCCAGCGAACTGAAAGCAAAGAAAAAGTAAATGAGTTAAATAAGCCAAAGGACGAACAAAAAAATGCATACAAAGAAATAAAATCAAATCAAACCAAAACAAAACAAAAGCGCCTTTAAAAAATATGAGAAAAAAGGATTTAAAAAATATATATAAAAAATAACACGAAACTTTTGGCCGCGAGTCCTTGACTTTGCGACGCAGTCGAAGGACGTGAGGAGCAAACAAAATGCGACGTCTGGCGGGCAGGACAAAAGGCGGAAGCGCGCTTAACAATGGACACAACAAGCTAAAGGCTTAAGGGGAAGCGGGGGGCAACGTCTCAACACACACACGCACACTCACACACACACACACACTTGAGAAAGTCGCTAATGAAGCACTTGAATCCTTTGGCAGGAGACTCTCGTTGCCGTGTGCTCAACTTTTAATGATTTTTGTATAACTCAAACACACACAAATACACACACACACATAGGCAGCAATTGCAGGATAATGAACTTTTAGATGGCATGTAAACAGCGCCTTTTGTGTGTGTTTACTGCGCAGGATTCAGATGTCCTGGCAATAGACTATCGATTTCGATTCAATTGAATTGCCTTCGTCTTTGAAAGCTCTTTTAATTATGCATTCGAAATCCTTTCAACTCACACGATTATTTTGAATTCACTTTAATCAATTATGTATTTTGTCTTGTTATCCTTAAGCCAGTGTCCTGCGACAGATTTGCCCGTTGCAAAGGACAAAAATAAATGCCGCCCGCCAGCTTTGCCAGTCGACAAACAACTGGCGCTTTTTCCTCGTCGTTATCCTGCCGTTGTTCTGTCTGCGTCACGTTGACTCTCTGCTCTGCCAAACAGCCACAGTGGGTGGTTTGTCAGCTAGTGGGTGGGTGGTTGGGTGGTTGTAGCCGCCGCTTTTTATGATTTGTTGTGAAAATGTATGCAGAGGAAACAGGAAAGCAACGGCTACAAAAAAGTTGCAGCAAATGCAGCGCCAAATGGCGGCGACACACAGGAAAAGAGAGAGAGGACAAGACAGAGAAAGAGAGATACAGACACACTCATTGAAGGAGACACATGCTTGACAACAATACAATTCAATTGCGGGGGGTAGCTGGCACAATGCCGTTCACACAAATAGAAACAACAATGAAGAACTTTCAACTGGGTTGAGAGCTAATCCTAGTACAATACATCATATTGAAAAGATTAACTTTTCTAGGAATTTGAAAAAGAAAAAGATACTGTAAGAGAGCCAAAGTTAAATGTTTTTAAAACTAACTATAACAAAGAGTGTTTTTAAATAAAATTTAAAAATAACGTTGATAAAAAAGAGGAAAAGCATAACCTTTTTAAAGTGAAATAATTTTTATTTCTTTTAAATTTAATATATTTTTCGACCATTGAAACGCTTGGAAGATTTAAACAAAGTTTTCACTTTTACTCTACAATTTTATAAAGACTGAAAACATAACTGAATTTGCTTCTGACGAATAAAATATTATGAACCCATTAAGTACCTATTAAAAACTTCGAAGTTTTGTAAACGTCTACTTTTGAAACTTTTTTCCTCGATTTTTTAGAAAAAATGTTTTGATGCAGTAAAATTCTTCAACTAATTCTAAGAGCGACTGAAAAAAATTTCTAAAGTCTTTTTCCTTGTATTTTGTATAACTTTTTGAAAATTGCTAAAAAGCCACTTTTTGTGTGAAAGTTATGAAGAATGGGTTAAAATTGTCATATTTAAAAATTTTCAAAAAAAAATCATAAATAATTCTATAAAAATAAGATCTTTTAACATTTTTTTTTCTGTGTTCCCAAATTACTTTAACTTACAATGCTTGACTAACAGTATGTACATACGTGTGTATACTTTAATATTTATCTCTAAAGTCTAATTTTAACGATCCTTGACACTTATAATAATATTGAACTTTAGTTCAGCTTCTATTTGTTTTCTCTACTTTCTTAAATCGTTTCTAACGTTATGAACTTGTATGTCAGTCTCTACTCCCAAAATTATAAAAATATAAGAAAAAGTTGTGGATTCGACAACTGTCGCTAGTCGCATGCAATATTGTCGTCTCGTATGCTATATATGGTAATGATATCCTGTCTCAGCCCGAAAGCAAATAAAAACAAAACATAACAAAACGCGACTCGGTGGCGACGCGTTGCCATTGAGTGATTTCAGCTAAAGTTGCCAGTTGTTTTTGCTGTACTACTTGTGTGTCCCTATACCCTGTAAGCTGGCAGTAAGGTCGTCTTGATACAAAGTATTTTTAAGCAGTCCTTAAAAGGAAATTTCTTTATAAATCTAAAACTCTAGAGCAGCGGTTGGCACGAAATCTGAATTCGGGAACATTACAACAGTACCAGCAACAACAACTCTAAGAGTCTACCTAATTTGGGAGCAGCCACTGCTCCCGGAGCCACTGCGTGCCCACCGCTGCTCTAGAGCAAAGAAAAAACATTTCCTTAGTCGGGTTCTTTAGTTCTCTTTAGATAATTTTCTTGTTTTCTTAAAATGATTACAGGGTATGCCAAGTCTCAGCAACTTTAGCATTAACACTTTTGAGCGGTTTTTGCCTCTCGTCTGAGGGGGTGGCTGTCTTCTTATGGGGTTGCTGACAAACTGAGGGTGATTTTTGCAATGAAATATGGTTTATTATGTTGCATAAAGATGCCGAATGACAGAAGTTAGCCAAGAAAGTGACATAAAATTAGTTAAATCGCGAGAGAAACGATTTGCGGATGACAACTGTAACAAAAGGGGGAAATAACTGACAGAAATAGGAGAAAGTGGGAGAAAGAGAATAACAATCAGAGATGGGGAAAATACTCTCATTACCACTCACTAGAAAAATCCAAGTCAGTGGCTCAATTTACTTACATAACTCAAACCATTCTGTTTTATAAATTTGCGACGCCTTGTCGCCAAATGTCGCCTTCTGCATCGTTGAATAGAAAATACACAAGAAGCATAAAGTAAACAAAAACAACACACAGCTGATTTGCTGCCTCGAGTCGAGTCGCTGAGCACAAATAATTTATGATCTTGTTCGCAGCAAATACAAAATCAAAAAATGCTGGTGATTTTCAGTCGCTGCTCCCAGAGCCACTGCGTGCCCACCGCTGGTCTAAGTTATTAGATTTTACAATGATTATGCGATTTCGTTGCATTTTATCGAGTGATTCTCAAACTGTTCAGAGTGACTGTCAAAATGATGGGCGAGTGTGCTCGCAAAACTGTAAAATACTTGAGCCGCAACATAATTGGGTCAATCACATGCTTGACTTGCAAATATTAACAACAATAATTAAAAACGAAACTTGTAAAAAAAGAATTTAAATAAAATACTCGTAGGCAAAGGATTTGGGCATTAGTCAACTTGTGATCCGAGGGATCTACAGTTCGGTGGCATTATGGCATATTATGCGATTTGTGAGGGTCGCGTCGCGTGTCAGCCACATTTTTTTTATTCTTTATTGATGTTGTGAAGAGCAACCCCTACCCCCCACCAGCTTGAGCAATACACCCTAACCCATAAAGAGAACCGCAAATAAAAAAAGAAAAAAATGAAATGTGTAAAAAAGCGAAAGCAGCTTAAAAATTATAATCCACACTTTCACCCTTTAAGCCGGCGGTGCCGCCTGCCCCGGAGAGGGATTTGAGTCTGTCAAATGAACAGGGTATAATAGAAGTTAGTGCAAATATTGTGTCCGGATTGCGAATTCAAAGGAAGCAGAACAGAACAAAAGCTTCTTTCGATCAATGAGTCAGCAAATTCGTGCCCTCAATACAGTTCATGGAAATGCAAATAGCTCCAGGTAAACTTTACTTTAATTACATATTGGTTCAGTCCGAAGATTGCGAATGCATTTGCCAAATTTCCAAAAAAAAAAAAGAGGGTTGCTGCACAGGAGGAGGTGAGGTGAGGGGTTGTTACAGCTGAACTTTAACCTATTGAAAAGCAACTCAAATGTATTGGCCAAGTTTTTCGCATCACATAACGTCATAACGGTAAACAGACCTTTGGCTAGACGATAAAAAAAAGTGTTGCAACTAAAAGTAATTCTTGGCCTGAGGCCAGTATTCCTTCTCCTCCCTTCTACCACTTCTCTTGCCACGTTTGTTGCCTTGCCAAAGGTCGAAGTTCGATTGAGTGACTCAGCCTGGAGACCTGGGGCAGACAGCACGTCCCTCTCCAGTGGCCAAAGCTTAGGGCAACATTGTGGCAACTTTGAATGCGAAAGCTGCCAACACAGCAGAATTTTCCCAAAGCAAAGAAATGATAATTGGCAAACTGCGACAAATGGAAAGTTCTGCAGTTGCCAGACTCACGACACAACTTTTTGGCCAAGAACTTACGAAGAATATAGATAAATACAACTGGCTAAGAAAACATTTACGGCATAAATCACTCAATATTTATAACTAAATAAGGACGAAACATTGGCTCTGTTCAGCAGCATAAGTTTATTATAAATACCCTCAAAATCTATCACTTGTTTAACTTTTTTGTTTTAAATATAAACATTTATAATATTTAATTTAATTGTAAATCAAAAATCTTTATTTATATACTTAATTTTGGTGCTTTAACTTTTTGGTTGCCTATTAAAATTAATATTTATATAAATTTCATATTTGTTACTTTTTAAAACAAAAAAAAAAAAAACTTTTTAAGCTCATGTAATAATTTTAATTTTTGTGCTTTAATTTTATGGTCGCCAATTAAAATTATTATTTCTCTTAATTTCATATTTGTTATTTAAAAAAAAAAAAAACAGAACATTTAATGCTCAATTAATTTTAAATAAATAAATGTTTTTTTTTTTTATATTATTTACGTGTTCCGCTAGAGAATTGTAATATTTTCTTTTTGTGATGAAATTTAATCTATTCATTTAATTTTCATCGATTTTAAGCCACCGTTGTGTGTTGCTGAACGCAGCCATAGCCTCAACTTATACCCCTATTTATTGTAGTGTAGCAAACCTGTAACCCAACAACCCTCGAACTTTCTTCGACATCCCCAACAGTTTGTCTATATATTTTTTGCTGTGGCCCCTTCTGATCCCATGTTGACCTCAATTCAAATATTTACAAGATGATAAGGGAAAATTTATTTGTACACTGAACTTTTTCCCACTACAAAGTGCTACCTCTGCCTTGCCCGAGGGAAAAGCCACGGCCTTTCTCTACAAACACGGGCAATACATCATTTTACCATTTCATGCATATTTGATGAGTTAGGATTAGGGAAGTAGAGGGGGTTGATTGAGTCTTACCTGCATTTCTGGAGCACCGCCCTCGTCGCGTATGAGCAGCAAATAGCTTTGACCATCGATAAAGACTTCCTTCTTGAAACGTCCCCCCTCGGGTGACTCCTCCTGCATATAGGAACCAGTGAGATAACGATGCACCAGGGCCGATTTGCCAGAATTCAGAGAGCCAACAATGCCGAGTCTTAAATCTGGCACAGAACGCGATATTGTCCATTCCTGGCTGTTCACAAAGGAATCTGTAATTAAAGTTGGCAAGAAATCAAATCATCATTAGCAACAGTTTCTCAACTAGTTCGACACGTAATTAGCGAGATTTGAAACTCGTTTCCATGACATCTTTTATTTTTTTCTCTTTGACCTACAATACATGTGGCAAAAGTTTTTCGGTGCCCTTTTCCAGGCACCCATCATTAGTAATTCTTCTTATGCAAATGTGACTGAGGACCAAGTACAAATGTATATACAGACATAAGCACATACATATATCAGCAGTGTAGTCCTTGCCGCGCACTTTGATTGACAGCTTTGGAAGCTACTTTTTCAGTTTTCGGCAATTGTTTTGCATGTCCGCGGGGCATGAATGTATCTTGTATCTTGAGAGTTACCCTTAGCCTTGCAAACGATGTGCAAAAACTTTTAAATTGTCAGTTGCATGAACACTTTTCTGATTTAAATTAGCTCAGCTCATTGTTGGGACCAGTCGCTCAATCAAAACTTAAGATCTTCAGTCAGCTGTCTACAGTCTACAGTCTGCTGTCTTGGCTTTGATTATAAAGTCTTCAAGGTCAGATTAAATCGGTGGCAACAGTTGCCAGGAAATTAAGTTGAATTCGCGGCACAGCTGTCAGTGTTTTAGAGAGATTTTAAAAGCTTTCAAATCACTCTTCACTCTCATTCTCATTGTTTTTCTTTTTCTTTTCCTTTTTTGACTAATTTGCTAACAATTGATTGAATGTGTAACTAAGTGTTAAACCCAAAATAAAAACACTATAAAAATGCCACTCTCCAAAACACTCGTAGTCGTAAATCTTGAGTGCAAAGTCCAAGCCCAAGCCATTAGAATACGAGTGCCACGATCAATTTCAGTCAAGGGCTTCCCCTTCTCCCCTTCTCCCTCCTCCCATTTCCCACCCAGTGCGTTGGGCAGTTTGTTGTTAGGTCGAAAGGAGTGACAATAGAAGGTAAGACTTGATCCTTTGGCTGACCAGTTGTGCCTTGTGTCTTGTGATGATTTACTAGGCAGCAAGGACACGTGAAAATTGCTCTATTATGAGTTGTTAAGAGCTGCCTGAGTAAACAGTGAAAGGGACATGGACTTGGACATGGATATGGACAACGTCTCAAGGGTGACACTGAGATGAGAACTTGTTCCAGCTTGTTAATGGACTTCACCAGACACACAAGAGAGCGGGATGAGTCCAATCGAGTCGAGTCGCGTCTCCTTTTATGGATAGCAAAGATTCGGTAACAAGTCCAACTGGTTTTAAGCTCTTTCAGCCTCGCCTTGACCATAGCGCAAAATTACAAATTAAAACGAAATAAATATGCCTTTTGTTATATAATGCAACCCAAAAATAACAAGAAGGAAAAAAAAACTTTGTGAAACTGATATGTCATAGAAGTAAAGAAAAAAATTAGCGCGGTTTTGCAATTTGCATGGCCCTAAAACTGAACTATGAAATGAAATTAAATCAAATATGGCCGTCAACTGGTTTCGAGATCATCTTCATGGAACCAAACCCTAACAAATTCTTAGGCAATGTCGGTCGTCTTATTAATGACTGCCTCATCAGCCTAGAGGCGCTTAAAGTTACAGAAAATAGAAAAAAGACTAAATCTTCAGTTACAAATGTGTATTTAAGTTTGACTAATGATGTCAAATGTCTGGGGAGAACAGAACCGACCAGATCGGCTTATGTGTAAAGTTCAAACCGCCAGCCGGAGGTGTAAAGATAAGTAACCCCAACCCCCTTTTACCGAGTCTCTTAATCACCCTCTCTCCATTTATCTATGTTTGTAACGATCGTAACTCAAACTCATGTCAAATGTCGCCATCGTTGTCACAATTCCCAAACTAATTACGTATGCAAACGAGCCTCGGTCTAAGACATTTGATTTTCCCAAAATTGAAAAAAGAAACTTCTTGCTTTCTTTTTTTGTTGCTTGGCTTTTCCAGGGGAGAAAGAAAGGGTTGCTGGCCCAGTTTGTTTGTTTGTTTGTTTACTATTTACCATATATCCCATTTACAATTTCTATTTTTTGTCAGCCTGCCCAATTCCGGGATTTGCCTCTTGATGTGGGTTAAGCATTTTAATTAGCGCACAATGCGAACATTTTTATCTTTTCTTTTACTTACTCTGTTCCAACATCTTTTATTTCTTTTCTTAACATTTTTTTAGCAGTTATCATTGACCTTCTGACCCGAAAGACACACATGCATAGTTATCAAGTAGCTGGCTTAGTTTTATTGCTGGCAGCTGAAGTGAACTGGTGTTTATCACCATTTGAAGCGTGCCATCTAGGATCAGATACAAGTACGCATTTACTTATTAGAAAAAGGACTTGGAAATGTCATAAATTTTATTACCATTTAGCGGTTTTACGGTAGCCCAAAACATAAACATTTTGTATCTTTTTCAGTTACGTTTTTACGATCGCCCTCAGCAAATACAGCTTGTGTGTGGCTTCAAGACATAGACCACACTCTGTTAACTCGGTCATAACTCGACCAAAGTCAACAAAATTTTAATATGTTAACTTTGTAGATCAGCGGTGGGCACGCAGTGGCTCCGGGAGCAACGACTGCTCCCAACTATTTTTCTGTCTACTGTTGTAGTTGTTATTGTTGTGCTCTCGAATTCAGATTTCGTGCTCACCGATGATGTAGATATATTTCGAGTATTGTATGCTTTGAAAACTGTCGAGCAGTTAAAATTATCAAGTGAATGCAAATAAAAAAAAAGAAGGTACTCTATAGTATTTAGCGACATTTACCTTGTCAAGTATTTAAAATGCAGCCTTGTGTCTGTCTCCCGCTCATTAGTAAACCGAATGCGAATTCAAATGCATTTACGCTAATTAAAAAGACCACAGAGAGTGCTGAATTTCTATTGCAATTGCTAATCTCTGGCATCCATAGAAATATTCCATGCATGTTTTGATACATTGGCCAAATAATGGGTTTTTAATAAGCCATAACCATAAGCCGTGGCAAATATGCAATTGGTATGAATTCTCCTTCATTTCATATGCGTATAAATCATCTACGAGTATGGAGTATTTGCATGGGCCCACAAGAGCCTATGAAAATATTTAGGTAGGCTGACCGTGTCGACAACTCGGGACAGTGGACCGTCCGAGTAGAACAATAAATCAGACGGGAAGCGATCTCAGAAACCTTGGCATTTCTTTTGGGTTTCTTTCATTTGGTGTTGGCGTTGTTGTATCCTATGTAGGACGCACATCTGCTCCAAAATCTGATTTACTTTCTTTGTGTTTGCCAAGACAGAGAGAGAGAGAGAGAGAGGGAGGTAGTAAGAGAAAGAGAGTGCGAGCAAGAGATCATTGAAAAAAGATCAACGAAACTGGTGGCAAAAAGCAAGCAAAAACGGTAGTTGAAAGCAGATTTTTCATTCCCAAATGTGAAGAGACAAAGGCAAAGAAAATTAGCCAAAGCCCAAAAGGAGCAAAGGGCGATCGCACAAACAAGATTAAAACGGGGCAAAAACACACACATTGAGTGTAAAAGAGAGGTAGAAAGGCAGAAGGTAAATCAGCAACTGCTCTGTAGAATCTTATTCAGTTGGCCAGCTCAACAGAGTCAGAAACCCAAGATGTTTCTCTTTAATGTGAGTTTATAAGTTAATGAAAAATCTAGAATATTAAATATATCACTTTAAAAAATACGAAATAAAACTAAACTATATATTACAAGATTCTAGTAAAAAGATTAATTATAAACCTGAGATATTTTACAGATCCGAGATACCTTTTGCTTAAGATAAGATACATTAAATTCATTAAAAATTTCTAGTACTAAAAGTTTACGTTGTTGTTAAATGTACTGAAATTGTTGACAATTTTTTCGATGTATTCATAATCTAGTAAAGCATTAATACTTAAGAAGTAACAACTTTAACAGAGATACAATAACTTGAAGAGAGTGGAATGAGAATGAGGATGATGGGTGTGGACTGCTCATCCAACTGTTGTCTATTGGAAAAGTTCTGCACGAATGGCTGCGACACCTTCAAAGTTACGGACACGCATCCTTCTCAGCATGTTGTCTACCTACAAAATATACACATGTATCTGACAGATACGTCACGTGTCACGTGAAGGAATTCCATATGAATATTAAATATACTATCGTATTGGGGTGGAGGAGAAAAAAGTGGAAAGAAATAAATACTTGCTATGACTTCATCAGCAAACAATTTTTTTTTTTATTTATGCTTCAGACCAACAAGAACTACTGAACTGACATAGAAATTCACGCATCATTAGCGAAATAATTTGAAAACTAAACAAACAAACAGATGAATGAGTGAATAAGTGAATAAACGAGTGAATAAGCGAATAGGCGAATAGTTTCAAGTAGAGGGCGTTAAACATGTGTTGAATTTTGATAAATTGAATTGAATATGCGACGCTCAGTTGGCAATTGCCTTTAATTCGCTGTCCAAACACAGCTGAAGGTTGTGAATGATGCCACATAACACAAACACACTCACACACTCATACACTTATACACTCATTTTGTGTTAAGTGGCTCAACATCCTGAGATCAGCCTAGACCACGCCCCTTTGAACTGCCAGGGTCAATTAGAAAGGGTTAGTTCTTAAGCTGTGATGCTGAGTCGCTCTCATTGGTCCAAAGAAAAAGAGATTTACGAGCTCAGGTAGAAGCTAGGAGATATCTCCAGCTTAATTTATGCACAGAGAACCTGAAGGTCTTGCACACTCCGTTTTTGGCAAACTGGAAACACTAAAAAAATTGAACAAAAAACAAAATTAGCTGACCAAACTGCGCATAAGGCATTTGTTTTTGTTCGTTTATCAGCCAACAGTCGATTCCAATTTGTGAGTGTATGGAAACCCATTTATCATACAAGTAATATACAGAAAAAATTGAATTGCAAAACACAACAAGCGGAAACCAGAAAATAAATTAAAAAATAAAAAACAAATACAAAATACAACAAAAACAAAACAACTTTACTTATCAGCACTTAAGACACCTACGAGGGGGAGTTTTCTTATCAATTTTCATATAAGCTACGACAACTTTTACTACTACTCCAATAGTCCACCATTTTCCCTATTTTTTTATTTGTTTTATGCTCTCTCTCTCTCTCTCTCGCTCTATATTTTCATTTTAATTACGTGCAATTAGCAAATTGTTTCAGCACATGAAAAATGACACGCAAATGCGGCACAAAAATATCTCCAACTGTCGAACGACTCTACGATAGGAATGTGAAAAGATAAATAATAAAAACAAGTGGGTTTGCTCGACTACAAAATACGCTATCCCATAATTGAAATGAAAAACTTTTGTTATGTTATTTGACTCATGTAAAGCTTTAGCATACTTTTCTCAATAATACAGGGTGAAGGAATTCAATTTGTTTAAATAATAAATTTTATAAATTCTTCATAATTGAAATTTAATGTGCGGATCGAATAAGCTTTTATAGTCCATAGATAAGTAAAGATTGTAATATTTGAAACAAAAAACAATATAGTCGTAATATCTATGATTCACTTTAATTAATCTAATCAAATGAAACTGTTAACGATTCTAATCTCTGGTGAATTTCTTCATACGAAGCCAATGACCAGACCTTGCTCAATACCAAGGGAAGCGACAGTAGTATAAAAACCCAAAAGCGATTAAATGTCAAATTTATGACACAGATCATTTTACAATGATTAAAAAATATTTATTTTCTACCTATTTTTTTGTACATTTTTTTCTCACTTTCTCCCAAGAAAAGTGATGGACAAAAAAAGGACACCCGGCAGTAGAGAGATATGTACATATGAGGTAAGTCAATCAAACGTTGACAATGGTGGATAGAAAGCAAGTGAACAGTACGAGAATAGGAGTCAAAGCAGGCGTTTCACTTGGTGGTTGATTCTCAGTAGCATCTCCAGGAGTAGCAACTGCTGAACTCTATTAAATATGACATATTTATGAAGTGCCAGCTGTGTACAAAGGAAAACTGCAATGGGAAATGCACAGCAAAAATGGTAAGAAAAGTGCTGCAATTATTTTTTCCTTCTTTTTCTTTCTTTTTTTTTTTTTTTTGCTGCCAGTGAGAGTTGTGTATTTGATTTTCTTGGGATTTTTACTGCACGCGTCCTATGCAGCTGCAGCCCGTGCCTTTACTACACCTACCCCTACATCTTTTCTTGCCTTTAGCTAAATGGCAAACGTATTTATATTTCATAATTATGATGATGATGATGATCATCATCATCATCATTTGATTGCCTGTGGTTATCTTGAGCTCACAACAACTTGGCAACCACAATAAAATATTGTAATGGTCTTAACTTTTCTCTATTCAATAAAAAATCTTCTGTCTAGCTCTTCTAAATTTTAATGTGTTTAAAGTTATTTCAAGTTTAAATTCTAAGAGCTTTTCTTTTAAAATAATTAGCTCATTTCTTTAAAGTTATGTATTTATGTTTAGTATAAGCTGTTGTTATTACAAATATTATTTATTTTATTGATATTAACCTTTCATTCTTAAATTGAATCTTTAGTCTAGCTCTTCTAACTTTTTGCTGTGCATTAAATCATTCCTACTTTAATTTCTTAAGATAATTTATTAATATGCTGTCACATTTCTATATAATTTCTTATGTTCTAAGATGTCGAAACTGATCTTGGTTCGCACAAAATGAAAAAAATTTGACTCGATTAATCGATTTTCATGGTCAGCGTCTAATTAGGCGGCGTCTTGTAATGGCTCATAGATCTTCTACATATATAGCAGCTGGATTTGTATAGTCCGATTCGATCGATTGACCAGCTGACTTTTCATTTTGCTTTCTTAGTTCGGCCAAGCGCAACAAATCTTCAAATTGCTTACTTTTACTTTTCTTTGCGCAGACCGCAGCGGGACTCTGCGAAATTATCGAATCGCAGCATTTGGTCAGTATTATTTCGCCTGACCTTTCTTCCTATACAAATCGGAGCGCCTCTTTCTCTCTGTGTGTGCAAAATTATGATGCCCATTGTTCTGCACACGTTCATTACATTCTTATTTATGGGCCCGGCTTGGACAATGCCCATAAACAAGGTCTTGTGGCAGCTTGTTAGTTAGTTGCATGGCCGAAAAGTTGAGAAATTCAAAAATGATTGTTCGGTATCCTCAGATTGAATTAAATTAGCTGTAGTTAGTACCCTCTGCTAGTTTAAGCTGTCTTCAGCTTGTCTTCAAATCGTCTGACGTGTTGAAGAGTTGTATTTTGAGGCTGTTTTTGTTGTTGTCTTACTTCCAATCGGACTGTGTCTCTGTCTTTTGCGGTTCAATGACTTACACCCATATACATAGATGTGTGTGTGTTTCTGATGTTGTGCTGTTTTGTTGTTTTTGCACAGCTTACGTAGGCAACTACGAGACAGTAAGTAACTGCTATCAGTCATACGCCAATGCAAGTCTGCTGACGGGCTATTGAATTACACTGGCCAACAAATCAGTGGATTGAACTTGCGAAGAATGTTGCACAAAACTAAAACTATGGCAGACAACTTCATGAAATTTTTGGATGTAAAATTTACGCTAACTTAAGGCTTAAACTTTAAAAATTGAATCAAGTTTCATCTGTTGATACTCAAAAAATTCTAATTGTCAATATAGTCTTTTTCTTCCAAAGAAACGCTAAATTTGTATGTCCTTTTTTATCTCTACTATCTTAGGTGTGTTTTTTAATGACAAACACATTCACAATATTCAATTAAATTCTCTTTAGAAGATACACTCATTAGCAAGCCCGCAGGATAGTGTAGATTTCAAACACACACTGACACATTCACACACACACACACATAATCAATATTACATACCAAAGAGCAGAGCAACCGAAAATGCGAAACAACAACCGCAATAACCACTTGAACCGGTTATGTTGTAAGATTCATGTAAGTTCCCGAGAAGAGAATCACTTGAGTGTGACTGAACCTTAGCAAACACACACTCACACACACAGTCACACTCAGACCTACACACAATCATGCAAACCAAGGAATATCGAATATATTTGATGCTTAAATTAATGATCAACACTTTGGCTTTATGTTTAAAAGCCTTGGACATTATTTTTATTGACTATAGTGTTACAGGGCGTCGGAGTGCAACGTCACATTAGAATTACAATAGACAGTTAAGAGTTGAATGGAACAGAACTTCCGCTTTTCCAATCCCCATTTATAGAGACAGACAAACGTAGAGGGTGAGGCAGAGAGAGGAAGAGGCAACTTTTGGGATTTGTTCAATGTCCAAAGCCCAAAACAAAAGAGCACGACCCAAAGGGTCTAAAACGCAGCACCAGAACCAAATATGGCCAACAGGTGAGCAGTCGATTCACAATATTCACTATTTACTATTCAGCATTCAATGTTTTTGATCGTTTTGTTTTGTGAATGCCGAATAGATACCAATGCGAGCTTCAATAGGTAATACAATAAAAAAACTGTTGGCTTATTTGGTAAAAGAAAAAAAATGACGCTAACCACCGCTTAGCCAACCTGACCAGTCCCGGGAGAGGTGAGGTGAAGGGGACTGACTGCAACTGGTGGTGGATATTTTTCATGGACATCAAACAAGTGTCTCCACCGCGTTGTAGTTAGTTGAACGGAAGCGGCGCTTGAAACGTGTCGTTTGGTCAACTCATTTGCATTTATATATATTTCTTTTCCACCATTTTCTAAACAATTTTTCATTAGAGTAAAGAAAATGCATTTAAATTTCATTTCCATTTGACAGGTTTTTCACGTCTTCCCATTTCAAAGTGATTTAATTGAAAATACGCAAAGTGTTTGAAAACTGTCTAAATAAATTTGAATATTGAAGATGTGCGACGCGAAGGGAGGTTTTCATTTGATTGCTGGGAAAACTTTTAGCTAAAATTTTCCTCCCAAAAATTGTCGACTGTTGGATTTCGTTACAGTTGAAAGCGCAGATTTGCATATTCTGAGGGTTATGCGAGTGGGTGCCATCAAATGTTCGACTAATTAGTTTAGAATTCGTTATGAATTGCCTAAGAAACAAGAGGAAGATACATTTATCAACAGTTTACTTGAGATCTGTTTCCTTATGAGTCTCGCTATGCATCAGTTAATTTACTCGATGGACAGGCGGAAAATTCACACGGCTTTAACTAGAACCAGTTGGTTATTTAATCTGAGAAATACCTAAAATAATATAAGAATAAAATATTACTCCACTTTCAGCTTTGACTCGAACCAATTGTGAATTACAAGCAGGATTTGTAATTTCTTGCAAATCTAATTAAATTCAAATGAACTTGTACTTCTCTAATAAAGAGCAGCTGAAAAGTAAACTAATCATATTCCAAAATAGTTCTACAAGTATTTTTGCTATCATATATCATTATAATTGATAATACTGTTCGACTTTGCCTCAACCAACCCTTATAATTATGACATGCAGTTTAACTAAACGCCCTCAATTTTGAGGCTATGATAAAGACTTTAAAAATTGGTCAAGTAGTTATTATTATCATAACTTCCATTTATGAAAGATCACACGAAACTTCATTAATTATAAGAACAAACTCTCTATAGAAACGCTCGAAAGAGAAGACGATAATTACAGGCCCAGATCAAAAGGTGCATTTACTTTCAGCTTTAAAAGGCGGCGCGTGCGTCAAGCTAAATGTAAAAAAATATACAAAGATAAAGATATAGATATAGACAGATAGATAGATGAAAAAATAAAAAAACAAAGACAAAAAACTGAAACATATTTAACACCATTTGGTAAAGGCTGTCGCAATCGTTGGACATATTTGGAAGTGCGCCCAACTGGAGAGCCCATATAAAGAAGCGTCACAGTCGTCTCGTTTGTCTCTTGGCCGTGAAGTCAATGATTAATGATGTCCAATAGAATCGGATAGAAGTGAGTTGAACTCACAACGATCAATCGATCGATTGTTCTGTTCTGTTCTGTAAGCGTGCCTAATCGTTGGACCTGGTCTAGAGGCCTCAACTTGATTCCATCGAACAGAATCAAGTCGCACTTTTGGCATGACTCAAGTCTCGAGCTGTGCCCAAACACAGTGCGCCATAAAAGGCAAGAGCCACACAATGTTTTCTTGGCTTTATTCATTTAGTGGGCGTTTTGTTTAATTAACGTGGGCTGATCGTTAATTCTGCTTGATACTAAAAATCTCAAAATTTGTCGTCATTAATTAAGGGAACGCGTGAGTTTAGTTTAAGGAAGTTGTGATTCGTCGGAGGTCAGTTGTAGGCGATGAGAACTGACGGACAAGTGAAATTTATGAACTAAACTAAGATTAAAGCAATTACAATGTAATTACAACTAGAAAACACGACTGAGAATTCCACAGATTTCACTTTTCTACAAAAATTTACAGATTTCCCATAGTTTAGCGACCTTTTCTACAAAATATACACGCAATCCAAGTAAAACTTGTTCAAGTACATGACCAGAGCATTTATTGCCATGATCTCACATACGATCACACGATCATATCATGATACTGATGATGATGAGACATCCAAATGATCCCGTGATCTGCCTCTGCCTCATAGATACAACTCTCGAGACCCGGTTTGTACATTATAATAAGCATAAACAATTGCGTATTATTTTAATTATTTAGTTTTTTTTTTTTTTACAATTTAATTTGGCAACGTTCTAAAAATTCTTCATTTTCTTTCTTTTCTGTTTGTGCAAAATGTGCTAAGCATATTCTTGATATTATTCTCGGTTTTCTGGTTTGCCACTAAATGCTTTTTAAAATGCTGCGCAACAGAAAAAAAAAGAAATAAAATTAAAGCTTCTAAAAGCGCAACAATAAAAAAGAAATAATTAAATAAACAAATGCAAAAAGAAACATAAAAAAAACATTCGTGCGGAGGCAACAGAATAAGAAATAATTGCTCTTTTTGAGATGATGAAGATCAGATACCCTTTAAGATAGCTCCAATGAATATGAAATGAAAATATTATATATATATTAAAAAAAATTCCCTACTTTATTTATTATACTGAAACTTGCTACTGATTTAGAACTTCATAGAATTGAGTGCATAAAAACTTCTTAAAATGTCACACATTTTGTCATTAAATTGTAATGCTTTCCATAAGGGTATGCAAATAAAATAAGAGCTTTATATAAAGTCTTTTTGGCTTTCAGTCATATCGTCATACGTAAATCTAAGATCCATTTCCATCTCAGAACGTCAGCGAACCGTCAAGGTCTTTGAAAAGTCAACAAGCAGCAGGAAATTGGATCACTTTTGGTATATCGAGATACTATGCGAAATCATTGCTATATGTTTTATACATTTGCTATGATATTTGCCTAGCTTTATACTCAGCAGCTACCTTATCTAACAGCAGTCAGACTGCCAGGCTTATCAATTCAGTTTCGTGCCGGTCGACTGAACATGAATCTGGTTTTTTATTTAATTAACTATTTGTGGGGCGCGCGAAGTGAATGAACGCAAATAAAAAAATAAATAAAAAATACTATTCGATTATAGATCATATGAAGCAAAAAGAAAAAGTAACTATTTACGCACTTATCTTATCAAACTGTCTTTGACGATTGTAAATGGCGCAAGCTATGATCGAGTAAACTATAATGATGAAATGATATTATATTTAGGTCTAATGAACTTTGCGAATGTGTAAAATTTGCAATTTGCGTTTGTGCATAAAGATTAATGGGGTCTGGGAAGGTCACATTTAAAATAGATGGTGACATAAGATCGCGAATTATAAATAAAGAAAAACAAAGAATATAAAACAGCTGGTTTAAAAGCCTGATGAAATAGTTGATCAAAAGTTTGAGCTGTAGTTATGTACAATTTTAAACAATGATGTAGTAAAAATTTTTTCAATTACGTTCTGCATTTAAGAAAATAAATGTAAGTTTAAAGTTGTTTTAAGCAGCGGATATTTTATAGTATTCATTAAACCAAATTTGCTTCTTCTTCGTATTTTTAGCCCTTTTCATACTTATTGAACTGCAGCTACTGCCCTACTTGGCAACAGTGCAATCTATCTTTAATTTTCACAATCTATCTTTCTATCTGTCATCTCAACAACAGACCCTCAACAAGCCCTGCAATAGAGCAGATGAATAATAGAATAGTTCATCCCAGCACCTTATAGTATCGCACTGTTAGTTTTACACGTTTTACTCTTACTCTTTGACGTCATTAGCTGACATTGATTTCCATTGCACCGTGTCAATGTCTGTTTCTTAAAGCCTACATATAGTATGTATGTCTACTTGTAAATTCCAAGGCTCTCAGTTTGTCGCCCGCATTATTCGAGAATCGATAATTGCATGTTAATTCGCTACTGAAAGAAGCCAAAATGTGAGTCAGTGTTACGCGTAACAAACCAGGGCAAATTTCATAGACTCCACTGATGATTTCGTAAAGGGTTTTGTTGTTGGTTCCTTTGTGACATCAACTTTCGCTTTGACCCTTTCACTTGATTTGCAATTCGTCAGCTTTTGAATATGAGACAAAAGCTTTGCAAATTCAATTTTTTTTTTTTTTTTTTGAAAACTTGGGACATAATGTTGTCATATCTCGGTTTTTTGTTGGCCAAATTTTGACATAACAGCTCTCGGAACTGAGGAAGTATCAAAGTAAAAGAAACTATGTCAAATTGCATTATAATTATGATTATTGTTGTTTTTGTTTCTGCTGCCTCTCTATTTGTTTCTGTTGCCAAACTTTGGCACATGACACGCAAAGTGCCATTTTTGATGGAGGTTTTTTACTTTTAATATCCATATACAATATTTTTGGCAATTCTTGCGCAAGGTCATCAACAGTTGATTTTACATTTGGGAATAATTAAAAAATGCTTAAATGAGCTTTTGTAATGAAAACTGACAAGTTTAATGAAGTTAAGTTTGTTTAAGCCGAAATTTGCACTAAACTATAACTATGTTAACTGTCGATTTCAAGGTGCCAGCGCTTATGAGATTTAACCTAATGGCATAAGGGTCTCAGAGTTATGAAATATGTATAAGTTTTTAGTGATCTTAAATTATATTATTCACACTCTTGTGCAGGTAAATTCAAAGCTTTGCAACGATAAGTTCGTAATAAATGGGTCAATTAATATAATAATTTAAATTATCTATTATTATACTTGAGCTAAATCAGTAAAGCAACAATGAAATAAAAGATATTTCAATATTAAGCTGTCATTAAAAGCAGTCAGCGGTTTTATAGCTAGTTTAATCCTCTTTGCTCTTTAGCTATAATCCATACAGCTAAAGCTTTGCTCTTTAGCTATAATCCATCTCAGCACTCGTTAAGCTCTGGTCGCATTTCCATCGACACTGTACCTCACCTGATTTGCGTTTCTCACGATCCGGCACCACTAAGCTTTTGGCGCGCTTAACTCGCAGCGAGCGTCGTCGTATGGAGCGCAGAAAAGCTTCTGGCATCCTCGAAAAGCGTTGCGGCGTCTCTGGAGCTTTGGTCCTCTCCGGCAGAAAGAAGTTCTTTACAGCTAACATGATGATAGTCTAACGGTACTTTGCTCCCTCGTCTCCTTTCTTTTGCTCGTGCTGCTCTCTTTTTTTTTATTTTGTTTTGTTTTTGTTGTGGGTGTTCCGTTAATCGCGCGTGTTGGCAATGAAAAACGGTTTGCAGCTCTGGCTGTTGCTATTTTTACTTTGTTTTTGTTTTCTTTGTTTTGCAAGTAGTTTTATTTTTGTGTAATCCTTTTTACTGTTGTTCTTTTTTTGGCTGCAGACTTTTGTGGTGCACTTATTTATTTGTTTATTTTCTTTACACTTATTGGCTTCCTCAGCAACATTCTTGCAACTTGTTTGGCTTTGTTTTGCATTTTAGCATTTGGTTTATGACTAATGTTGAATTTATATTATTTGATTTTTTAGTCACTTTGCATTTTGGCACAGCCAAAATTTTATTTGCATATTAGTGTTTAAACGGCTGACGACATTGGTGCGTTGCTTTGACTATTTACGATTGTTGTCAATACAATAATTTAAACAAAAAAATTTGTTAAGGAGTCGAAAAATACGCGAAATGTACGCCAACGAAGAAACCGAAGATCGGCGAACAGCAACCCCACTTTATACGTCTGCACTTCGCGCTGGTCGAAACCGAACTGTTGGGAAGTTTTAACAGCAAACATACAGAGGCGGCGGCAGCAACAGCCCTCTGACAGACGGCAGCAACAGCTCTCTCTCTCAACGATACCAGCTGTTAACGCCCGCTGTGGGCTAAGTTAACAGTGCAATGTAATGGCTGTTAAGTCTGGTGAGAGCAGACACGTCACGTTTACATTAACAGTTGACTGTCAATTGCGCTGTGAGTCGGCGAATGTTAAGCACCTTAGCTCTCAGGTAACACAAGAACAAACAACTGGCGCTCATGTTGGTCAGCAGCTGGTGGGCTTAGCACGTGCTGTTAACAGCTGCAATTGACCAGAGGGGCAGGTAAAAAAAAAAACAAGAAAGCTGCCTAGTAAGGATGTCTTTATTTAGCTTTTGCTCTTACGCTTTGAGCATGTAATTCTATATCTGAACTTCCGCTGTTTCGCTTGCGGAAGCAGCGCTGACTGCCCAATGGTAACAGTACTGAAAAGTTGACATTTATTTTTGGTATTTTTTCTTAGTAATAAATTTTGTCTGATTCATTGCAATGTTCAAAATAAATATGAATTTGTATATTTGTTTTTATCAATTGCACACAGAGTGACGGCAACACATTTACTTGATGATAAGCGCAACAGTCGCAACAGGCGACTTAACAGAGCTCTGTTAAAATTTCCCACCTCACTTGTGGCTATTGAGAGCGAGAGCAAGGGAGAGTGATGATGAGGCTGCATACGGAAATCAAAATGCAATAATAAACAGTTGTTGTTGTCGTTGTTGTTTTATTACTCTTGTTGCGCAGAGAGAGGTAATAATCAACT